>BQMJ01000012.1:0-298640 GCA_025991245.1 Galdieria partita
AACCCTAATAAACCCTAATAAACCCTAATAAACCCTAATAAACCCTAATAAACCCTAATAAACCCTAATAAACCCTAATAAACCCTAATAAACCCTAATAAACCCTAATAAACCCTAATAAACCCTAAATAAACCCTAAATAAACCCTAAATAAACCCTAAATAAACCCTAAATAAACCCTAAATAAACCCTAATAAACCCTAAATAAACCCTAATAAACCCTAATAAACCCTAATAAACCCTAAATAAACCCTAATAAACCCTAATAAACCCTAAATAAACCCTAATAAACCCTAAATAAACCCTAAATAAACCCTAATAAACCCTAAATAAACCCTAAATAAACCCTAATAAACCCTAATAAACCCTAATAAACCCTAATAAACCCTAATAAACCCTAAATAAACCCTAAATAAACCCTAAATAAACCCTAAATAAACCCTAAATAAACCCTAAATAAACCCTAAATAAACCCTAAATAAACCCTAATAGAACCTAGTACAACCTCAGTAAAACCTCAGTAAAGCCTGAATAAGAAAGAAAAATGCATATTCTTTTCTGTCAGGCTACGTGTATTTTAAAGTTCACTGCTTTTTCTTCGTGAATGCATCAGAGAAGAAAGTCCTTCAGTTCTATCAATCGTTTTACGCTTGCTTCTAGTATAATTTATTAAGCCGCAAGTTTTTATAAAGGCTTTTCTAATGGCCATACGACTTTTGTTATGTGTTTTTTTTTTTTGTGTGTATTTCAGTTTCATTGCGGGAACACTTAGAATCCCAAAAAAAATTTTTGCATGTCATCGTTAATTTATTATTGTCTTTTTCTGCTTAGCTGTTCTTTTTGTGTGTTGTGCCGATTTAAAATTTTAAGCGGTTTGTTTCAATGAAAAAATTTTTTTGTTGATTTTAGCCTTATTTCCTTTCTCTTTTATTGTCCAGGTTGTAAAGCAAATTATTAAAACTTTTATTACATTTTTTTTGTTTTTAGTTACGGCTATATATATTCTGTAGAGAATCCTCGAGTTTTCTTACAATTGATGAATGTTCTTTTATTTATTCTGTTTATATTTTTCTATAGCATATGACTTTGGATTCAAACAGTACTAAACCTAAATAAACCCTAATTGATCCGGATAAAAAGAGGTCCTATTGCCCTGTATCAGACCATCTGCATTTGAACAATTATCACTGTCTATGTCATATTTATTTGTTAAAGAAAAAAGCGATGTTTTTCTATGAGGGCCTTTACTTTTGCTATTAGTCTCGTAAAATTAGTCAATTTTAAATGGTGCTTCTTGTTTTGCGAGTGATAAAATGACGTGCCTTGTGAGCCAGTTTTTTGTATGTTTGTATTTGTTGTTCATTAAGGGAAGACCTGGAAATTTAAGGAAAATTTTTAAATGGTATTTTTAATTCAAAGCTCTTTTGAGTTGAAGCATTTCTCTGCTGCTTTGCAATAATTCGAATTTGTGAGGCATTTAGAAATTGTGACCATTTTTCTTAAGTAGCTCCTTTTTGTTGTCATTAGCATTATTACCGACGTTCTTGATTGACCTTGTGGAACAGTAAATTTATATGTTTTTCACATTATTTTTTTTGCTTTGTCTGATATTTGTGCCAAATCTATTTGGTGTAAGATCCTTTTGGTTTCTGATATTGGATGAATTTACCTTGAAGCACCCTGTTAATATCTTCCAATTGTATTTGAAAGTTTAGTTAAATATGCTTATTTAACTAGAAATTATACCCTAATGAAGCCTAGAAAACCGAAACAAGGGAAAATTCTTATTCGTTTTAGCCAGGACATACCTAGTTTTTCAATCCATTGTGCTCTAGTAGTCTCAAGGCAGAAGTGAGCAGAGTTAAATGTTTACGTCTGTTTTCTTTTTTATGTTTCTTTGTCAAAGAATAGTTACGTTTGTTTTATTTTTTATTCTCGTTGTGCTACTGATCTAGTTTGGGTTCTTGTCAGCTACATTTTGTTTAAGCTTTTTTGGATTGGAAACTAGAGTTGGTTGTTACATTCCTCGTTCAGTTCAGATATTTTTGGAGTTCACAATTTTCTGCTTCTTTTGCATTGTTTTGAGATTTTAAGTCTTTCGTTTAAATGGTACTCTTCTGGCTACCTTAGTCTAAGGAACGAGCAGTGTACGCAACAGTTGAGCAATCTTTCACAATTAACATTTTCCTCTCTTTGTTTTTTTGTTGTTTTCGTTATTGTATTCAATGGATGTCCCTTCTTTTTAGTACTTATCTATAAATGAGAAAAAAAAGTTTTTTTCTTCTGTATTTCATTGTGATATGGCAAATGAACTCCCTTTCATCAAAAGCATTATATCTTTTTTCTCTGTGAGCTGTTTGCTGTAACTTCTTCACTTCGTTTCCCACGGTCGACAAATATCTGCCGAACGAGAACAGGTTCAATGTGTAGTATATGGAAATTCTGCAATGTATACCCATCTTTCTATTTCTCTAATTCTTATTCTATGGTCTGCTTGTAAAATTGGTATTTGTATTGTTTCTTTAATAAACTTTGGATACAAGTGTAGCCCTTATAATGCAAAGATTGCCTATTCCCTTTTGATACATTGCATAAATGCCTCTTCAATACCTTTTCATAATGCCATTATGATAGAACTGAAACTAAAATGCTGAAATCTTTTTTTTTAGTGTTGCCATTAATTTTAAAAATTATAAAATTTTTTATGCAATAATGCTACAGTAATGTTTCTCGCAAATTTCTCTTTTCATATAGGTTTGTATGGGTATTACTTGGTAACGATAATGATATTTCTTTATTTCCTTTTCTTATTAAATTCGTTGATATCTCCAGTGCATATATAATGAAAAACTTCCCGATTTGGATAGTTTCGAAACTTTTGTTTCGATCGTTTTACCAAGACTTTCATAGTTGAATCTTATGAGAATCGTCTTTAATAAACCCTAATAGTAAACCATAAGTAGACCGTATCGTAAACCTCAGTAAAATCTGAATAAAAAAAATGCATGCTCCCTTCGGCCAGGCTACACATATTTTGAAATTCAATTATTTCTTTTTTCATGTATGCATTCTAGGATCCGCTTTATTCTATCAAGCTTTTTACCGCTGCTTCTAATGTAATCAGTTTTGTCGCAAATTTTTCTATGAGTCTTTTAAAGATGGCGATGTGGCTTCTTTCATGGACCTTCTTTTTGTTATGTGTGTATTTGTGTCTTCTTGCAAGATTACTGGAAATGTAAAGAAAATGTTTGCATTTTGCTTTTGATCAGTGGTTGTCCTTTTTTGTTTAAGTATTTTTCTGTTTGTTTGTGTTGATTAAAAATTTTAAGCGATTCGCTTAAATGCATTTTTTTCTAGTAACTGTTCCTTTGTCATTGTCGCCTTTTATTGACCAAGTTTTAAAGCAAATTATTAAAGCGTTTATTACACATCGTTTTTCTTCGTTCTTAGTTAAAGCTCTATATATTGTGTAAAGGATCCTCGAGCTTTCTTGTTATGGATGAATGTTCCTTTATTCATCCAGGTAATATTTTTCTATAGTATGTGACTTTGGATAAAAATAGTAATAAACCTTGATAAAACTTAATAAACCCTGATAAGAAAGTTCCCATTGCCCTGTACCAAAACATCCGCATTTGAAGATTTATTAGGTTTTCTGTCATCACAATGCATTAAAGAAAGAAAGTGAATTGGTTCTACCAAGACCTTTACTTCTGCTTTTAGTCTGGTAAAAGTAATTAACTCTCAAAACTGTGTTTCTTGTTTTGCCAGCAATCAAATGACTTGCCTTGAGCTATTTTTGCGTATTTTTGTATTTGTTGTTGATTACGGGAAAACCTGGAAATTTAGGGAAAATTTTGAGATGCTATTTTTTTGAGGCCTTTTTGCGTTTAGGTATTCCCTACCAAGACCTAATAGTAAACCATAACTAGACCGCATTGTAAAACCTCAGTAAAACTCGAATAAGAAAGAAAAATGCATACTCTTCTTTGCCAGGCTACACATATTTTACGATTCATTTTTTTTATTGAATGGATCAGAGAAGAAAGTCCTTTAATTCTATCAATCGTTTTATTTTTACTTTGAGTAAAATGAATTAGGTAGCAAAATTTTCTAAGATTTTTTTAATGGCCATATGACATTTGTTGTCGTCTTCATTTTGTTTATGCGTTGGAGCTTTACTGCGTGAACAATTGAATCCCTGAAGAAAATTTTTCCATTTTCTCTTTAATTAGTGATCGTTTTTCTTTTGTTCAGGCATTTCTCTTTTGTGTTGCGTTGATTAAAAATTTTAAGCGGTTTGCTTCAATGAAAATTTTTCTTGGTTGATTTTAGCCTTATTAGCCTCCTCAATTTTTCACAAAATTTACAGCAAATTATTAAATCTTTTATTACCGACCTTTTTTCTTTCTTTTTATTGAAGCTGTATTCATCCAATGTAGAACCTTTTTGATTTTCTATATTGGTTGGATGTTCTTTTAGTCATCCTATTAATATCTTTCAAGGGTATCTGTTTTTTGATAAGAAAAGTTATATAACTTAGTAAGCCTGATAAGAAAAATTCCCATTGCCCTGTACTAGACCATTCGTATTTGAACATCTATCCAGGTCTTGGTCATCTCAATGCATTGGGAAAGAAAGCGAATTGGTTATATCAAGACCTTTACTTTTGCTTTAGTTTCGTAAAAATAATGAATTCTCAAACTGTGCTACTTTTTTTGCCAGCGATCAAATGACTTGCTTTGTGGGCTATTGCTGCGTATGTTTGTATCTGATGTTTACTACGGGTATTTAGGTAAAATTTTAGGATGCTATTTTTAATTCAAAGCCCTTTCTAGTTAGGGAATTTCTCTGTTACTTCGCAGTAATTCGAAATTGTGAGCTTTTTCGAAATTGTGAGCATTTTTCTTCAATGGTTCCTTTTTCTTGTTGTTAGCATTATTACCTTCGTTCTTAATTGAACGAGTGGTACAGTAAATAAATATTCTTTTTTTCACATTATGTTACTTCGCTTTATCTGTTATTTTTGCCGAATGTATTTAGTAAAAAGTCCTTTTGGTTTCTGGTAATGGATGAATTTACCTTCACTGACCCTGTTAATATACCTTCCTATAGTATTTGAACTTTTATGTAAATATGCATATTTAACTAGAAATTATACCCTAATCAAGCATAATAAAACAGAAAGAAGGGAATAATGTTTATTGCTTTCAGCCAAGAAATACCTAGTTTTTGATTCATTGCACTCTAGTAGTATCAAAGTAGGAGTGTGCAGAGTTAAGTGTTTATGTCTGGTTTCTTATTTATGTTTTTTGCCAAAGAATAGTTACGTCTTGTTTTATTTTTTATGCTCATTGTGCTTCTGACCAAGGTTGGTTTCCTGTACGCTACACTTTGTTTAAGCTTTTTTTGGATTGGAAACTAGACTTAGTTGTTACATTCCTCGTTTAGTTCAGATTTTCTTTGGAGTTCACAAATTTTTGCTTCTTTTGTGTTGTTTCGAGAATTTAAGTGATTCGTTTGAATGGTAACCTTCTGGTGTCATAAGTGTAAGGCGCGAGCATGTACGTGAACAAGTCGTTGCAACAGTAAAGCAATCTGACATTATTAACATTTTCATTTCTTTGTTTTTTACTGCTTTCATTGTTGTTTTCAAGGATTGTCCCTCCTTTGTGCTACTTTTCCTCCAATGAGAAAAAAAATATTTTTTCATCTGTATTTCAATGTGGTTTAGTTACTAAACTTAGTTTCATCAAAAGTATTGTATTTTTTTCTCTCTGAGCAGTTTGCTGTAACTTTTTTACTTCGTTTCACACGGTCGACAAATATCTGCAGGACGAGAACAGGTTCAAGATACTGATGATGTAAAAAACATTTGGTATATGGAAATTCTTCAATGTATTCTCAAGTTTCTATTTCTTTATATGCTTATTATTCTATGGCTTCCTTGTAAAATTGGTATTTGTGTTGTTCCTTTAATAAACTTTAGAAACAAGCGTATCCCTTATAATACAAAAATTGCCTTTTCCCCTTTTTCATAATGCCAATATAGTTGAACTGAAACTGAATTGCTGAAATCTTTCTTGTGTGATATTTTTCTCTTATAATGGTATTTGAGGTATATTGCATAAATACTTGAAAGCGAATAGAGAAACTTTATATTTTGCTTTCCACTGGTGATGTCCTCTTTTTGTTGAGGCAATTTTTTTACCCAGTAATAATCCTTCAGTAAAACCTGAATAAGAAAGAAAAATGCCCATTCCCTTCTGCCAGCCTACACATATTTTACAAAGTTGTGCATTTTTTCTCTTAATTGCATTTCAAACGAAAGTTTCTTAATTCTATCAAGCCTCTTCGTCTGCCTTTAGTCTAGTATAATTAGTCGCCAATTTTACTGAGTGTTTGGTGGCGTTTTGGAGACTGTTCTTGTGGGATATTTTTCCATTATATTTGTATTTGAGATATATTGCATGAATACTTGGAAACGATAGGAAAAAGTTTTGATTTTGCTTTTAACTTATGATTTTCGTTCATTTGTTTAGGCATTTTCACGTCGTGTTGCGTTGGTTTAAAATTCGATGTGGTTTGTTTGATTGAAGTTTTTTTTGGGATGATTCTTTCCTTGAAACTCTCGTTTTTCATTGATTTTGTTGCAGAGCCATTTATTAAAGCTTTTTTCTATTGCTTTTTACTTATTCTTGTGAAGCCGTATTCATTGGGTGAAGGATCCTTTTGCTTTATTCTGTTGGATGAATGTTCCTTTTTCTAGCCTGTTAGTTTCTTTCATAGTATGTGACTTTTGTTAGAAACAGTAATAAAATTAAAAAGAATTAATGAACCCTAAAAAAATTCCTATTGTCCTGTTTCGGGTCATTCGCATTTGATGATTCACTAGGTTTTTGGAAATCTCAATTCATTGGAGAAAAAAAGACGAATTGGTTCGATCAAGACCTTTACTTTTGGTTTTAGTTTCGTAGAAGTAATTGATTCTCAAACTGTGCTGCTTGTTTTGCCAGAGATCGAATGATTGCCCTGTGTGCTATTTCTGCGTATGTTTGTATTTTGTTGTTTGCTACGGGTGTTTAGGTAAAATTTTCGGATGCTATTTTTAATTCAAAGCCTTTTTGAGTTAGGGAATTTCTCTGTTACTTTGCATTTATTCGAAATTTTGAGCTGTTTAGAAATTGTGAGCATTTTTCTTGAATGGTTGCTTTTTTTGTTATTGTTAGCATCATTACCTTCGTTCTTGATTGATTCATTGCAAATTAGTTGTTTTTTTTCATATTATGATATTTTGCTTCGTTTTTTATTTGTGCCGAATCTAATTGGTGAAGTATCCTTTTGCTTTCTTATATTGGATGAATTTATTTTGAATCACCCTGTTAATATCTTCCAATGGTATTTTTACTTTTTGGTAAGTATGCATATTTAACTTGAAAGTATACCCTAATGAAGTATTATAAAATCAAAATGACGAAAAAAAGCTTGTTGCTTTCGTCCTGGACATACCTAGCTTTTCAATTCACTGAGCTCTAGTAGTCTCAAAGTAGGAGTGGGCAGAGTGAATTGTTTATGTCCGGTTTCGTATTTATGTTTTTCTGCCAAAGAATAGTTGCGTATTGTTTTATTTCTTTTGCTTTCTGCGCTACTGACTAAGTTTGGTTTCCTGTCAGCTCAATCTTGTTTAAACTCTTTTTGGATTGAACACTAGAGTTAGTTTTTTACATTCCTTCTTTAGTTCAAATTTTATTATGAATACACAATTTTTTCTGCTACTTTTGTGTCGTTTTGAGATTCCAGGTGGTTCGTTCAAATGGTACCCTTCTGGTGACGTTTAAGGTGCAAGCAATGTACGCGAACAAGTCGTCGCAAAATTAGAACAATCTGCCATTATGTGACACTTTCATTTCGTTGTATTTTGCTGCTTTCATTGTTGTTTTCATGGATTGTCACTCCTTTTTACTACTTTTCCTCCAACGAGAAAAACAAGTTTCTTTTTCTCCTGTATTTCTATGTGATATAGTTACTAAATTCCCTTCCATCAAAGGTATTGTATTTTTGTTTCTCTGGGAGCAGATTGCTGTTACTTTTTTACTTCGTTTCACACAGTTGAGAAATATCTGCCTGACGAGGACAAATTCATGGTACCGATGATGTAAAGAACAAGTGGTACATAAAAATTTCTCAATATATTCTCAAGTTTTTATTTCTTTAAAGGTTTTTTCTACGGCTTTTTTCTAAAATTGGTTTTGGTATTGTTCCTTTAGTAAACCGTATAAAGAAAGTCCTAAACTGGTAATGTAAAAACTGCCTGCTCCCCTTTGATATATTGCAAAAACTTCTCTTCAATACCGTTTCAAAATGCGAATGCAATAGAACTGAAAATGAAATGCTGAATTCTTTTTCTTTTTTTAACTGTTGTCACAAGTTTTGGAATCTTTTTAAATTTTTTTGCCTTGGTGACATAGTAGCTTTTGCGTTGAATTTGTCTTTTCATATAGGTACTACATTGTAGCGATGGTGTTCTTTGTTTATTGATTTTTCTTATTAAGATCGCTGCTGTCTTCAGTGCATACATAATAATAAGCGTTGAATATGGATAATTTCGAAACTTTTGTTTCAAAGGTTTCGCCAAGATCTTCATGGTTGAATCTTACCTTGTTAGAATCGTTTTTAGAAATTTGTCTCATATAGTAAAATTCTAAGTATTGTTATTTGGTCATTTTATTGTATTCTACGGTGCAATGCTATTGAAAATTTAACCATTTGGTAAGTTGTTTCTGCTTTTCGATGGTCTTGAGACACTGCTTGCTTCATTCTTTGAGTAGACTTACTTGAAATATAGTGTCGTTATACACATTTAGCAAAAAGTAAACAGTGCTTATGCTATTTTTAGATTCTCGAAAGCAAAACTTTGTGTTTTGGTAAACTTTTCGAGCTGTCATTTATCTATTCTCAACAATGTCAAATTCTGAATCACTTTGTTGGCTTTTCATTTGTGTATTCGTATGCCCTGGATTCTTGCTCAATGGTTATTTTATAAGAATGACTAAATGAGAAGATTCAATGGTCGTTTAGGCTCTTTGTTCACTTTTTAGAAAGTTGACTTCTTTGCTCCTTCTTCTTCTAGTATTACTGTCTCTTTTTTTCTGTGTTTTCTATCTTATAACCATTGAATATGTAATGAAGCTTTCCTAGGTTCTACTTCTCTTATGTATTAAATTGTTCGACGTGGATAATATATTAATTTTTATTACATGCAGACTTGTTCTAATTTTTTGTACTAAATTTCGCATTGTCTCCTACTGGTTAATCCTGAGAACAACTGGAAGTACTGATGCCATAAAGGACAAATATTGTATTGAAATTCTTCAATTTTTTCACTTGTGCTGGCCTTTCTAAATTCTTTCTTTTCTATGGACTCTATTTGAGGCAATATTTTTTTCGATTTTCTTGAAACGTAGGCAATTTTAGAAAAATAGTTGAATATTTTTGGTTAAGGAAACACAACTTTTCTTTCCTGTTTCGAAGAAGCATGTTTTTTCTCTATTCAGTACATCGCCGTAAATCAATGTTATAGATCAATGAAAATTGGTGGTTTAAATTGATTCCCTTAATTGTGAAATTGTTATAGCATTCTTGAAGATTTTTGTGATTTTGTTAATTTACCTCGAGTGACAAAATAACTCTTCCTTTGAAATATTTTGGAATCTATTCTAGAGTTGTATTTGCATTGCATGAAAACGATATCCAATTGTCCCATTTCTTTCATTTTTATTAAATTTTTAATTTTTGTTGAGGGGAGCTGAGCAATTTGGTTCTGAATTTGATATATTGCAAAATCTAAATCTGGTAATTTTTACAGCTATCGTATTTCCTTGATTTCTTTTGCCAAATCGTTTTCAATACGCTAACAAGCGACAGCGATTTAAAGAGTAGATTCTTGCAACTGTTGGTTGTTACTATGTCGTACCTTTTATCAGACACCTTTTTTGTAAAGTCTCTTCTTGCTTTCTTATAGTATCTGGATAGACCTGTTCCATTTTATGTTCTCGCATTATGTTATACTCGAATGGTAGTGTTGGTACGTATAAGGAAGATAAACCAAGCCATACTTTTGCCGTAAAAAAAGCCTCAAATGGATGAATTAGTTAGCAATCTAGCCACAGAAGTTCGAGTTGCGTATGAGCAACCTGGATATTATATAATTTATGTCAGTTTGACTCTGCTTTGATTAACAACTCGGATCGAAACATATTTCTCAAAATCACTTTTCCTCCATGAGTTTGTTGTATTTTCATTCTTGTTCTTTGAAATCATCCTGATGTTATTGTTTTTCTCCTTAAATATATAAAATTTCTTTTAAGTATTTCAATTTGACAAAAGTATTGAATTGTTTCCGACTGAGAATATGGTAGGTTTTTCTTTGAACATGCATTTTGGACACTTCTTCTTCCTATCTTTTGCATTATAGATCAATGTCCGTTGAAGAAAACAATTAGAGATATACTTATTCAATAAAGACAAGTAGTTATGAGAATTCTTCAACTTTCTAGAGATTCTATTTCTCTTGTTGTCTTTTTTTTCTCTATGGGTTATTTTCAAAATCGCTATCTGTATCGTTCATTTATTAGTCTATAATTGCACGAAAGAAGAAAACGTTACAAAGTTCTAATAAGAATAGAATTGTCTAGTTTGCTCTGACATACGTCATGTGCTTTCCTTCAATGAATTATGTTCTCGTGAAACCAATGTTATAAAGCAAAGAATTATTTAATGATTCAAGTATTTTGACTTACCTTGTTGCTTTCATACTTAGTAGTTTCGAAGTTTTGTTTTGTTTATTGATCCATTCGTATCAACTCAATTTCGCCTATGAAATCTTCATCCCATAATATACTCGTGCACTTGTAACGCTTTTGACTGATCATGAATTTTCTCTAGTACTTGTTTTCGGGAAACGTTCTCATTTGTTTGGAGCTAACATAATTCATTATTTACTTGAAATCTTGCTAAACTAAATTGGCTCCGTATCTTGCAACCATATTACTCGGGATCTACTGTATCAGAGTCTTTCTCGATTCGCTGACAGTGGTTTGAAAAGTACAACCTTGTTTCGCCCTATGTTTTCCTTATGTTGTCCTATCTATCACTTAGCAATTTGGCAAAACAGGGTTTTATTTTCTTATGATCATTGTATACTCCTTGTTTCATTCTGTGAGTATCTTTGTATACTATAATGCTACTTTGCTGATGGTATACATATTGACCCAAAAGTAATCCAAACCATAAATATGCCATAAAAAAAGCCTTCAACTGAACGAAACAGTTAACAATGACGACGTAAATGTTCCATCATGTCTACTGTTCTTCCCCTTTCTTCTTGCTTTATATCTACCTGGTCTATACTTTGCGCTATAACTATTAGAAAATTATATCACTGAGTGGCATTTTTCATTATTGGTCATATTGTACTCTCACTCTTTTTCTCTACAATCAATTTCTCCTTCCTTGCTCTCTTAGCTTTTGATACTTTTTTAGTCTTTTAGTGTGCATTGCATAATATTTTGGTTTCTTCCTAGCTCTTTTCTATAGAATTTTCTATTTGTAACTCTTTGTTTCGGAAGTCCTCCAATCGAAATTTTATTTCTTCCATTATTACCATAAGAAATTTCAATGCGTTTTGCTTTTCATATTTATCTAGCGTTTAAATTAATACTTGGCGAATAGAAATTAAATGAATGCCATTTACTGAAGTACATATTCATTTCTACGTTTTAATAGGGAGCAAGAGCAAGATTGAGACTAGCAGTCTTTGTTAACGGCTCAACTTGAAATACTGTGGTATTTGAGACACTGCAGGAGAAGCTCTACTTGTAAATATTCTAGTGTACTTGCAAGCTGGTTCAAGAATTTCCAACTATGTTATATATTCAAAAATGCACCATAGAGATTTTGAATCAATCGTTGGTCTTTCCTCAACTTTTCCAGAGGACAATGGAGTATGAAAGAAGAGCTTGGTAAGTTCGATTCTTTTACTCCTCTATTTCTGTTGATTTCGACCACTACTTATTTTACAAATAAATAGCACTCTAGCCATTTTTTAGACAGCTGGAGCTTACTCTTGGCTAATCGTGAAAAAGTTCATATGAAACAAGAAAACACAAATTAGTATATACAAACCAATTTCTACAACTTTTTTTCCACAAATATCTGCTTTAAAAAAATTTCGAAAAATTTTTGAATTTTGTCGAGAATTGGCTACGTAGAACAAGACATAGCCCATGAAAGCCAAAATGCAATAGAGGAAAGTGAGGGGAAATGAATCAATGAACCCTCATGTGAACTCAAATAACTTCTTACTGGATTTCCCAACGACCCAACTTGAATCCTAATTCAGCCTAGTAAAATCTACAATGCAGCAAGGTTTTCAATTGCAAAACAACTACCAAGCTTCTATCTGTAAACTGCTACAAATGTTTTCATAGACATTACTTTCTAATTTAGCTGATTGTATAGAGCAGAGGTTTCTTTGTAAAATTGCATTTCTTCTTGTTGAGTGAAAATAGTTTTTGAATATGTAGTTTTCAGGTACTATATCATTTGTTTTTCTGCTAATTTTTTTCCTCTTTCACATCATAGTGTAATTGGAAATCCTTTCAGCATTGTGCATTGTAGACAACTTTATAGTTTTAATGTATTTTATTCCGAATTTTTTGGAATGGTCCGTTTTTGTATATTTTCCTAGTTGTTTTAATTCGCCACTGGGTTACATAAAAATTCGTAGACTTTTTCTTCCTCTAGACTTCCTGTAATTTAGCAATTTGATTTTGTTTGTCCTTGTTTTGGCTGAGTAGTTTGCTTTTGGACTGACATTGTTGTTACAAGAAATTTTGGTTTTCCTTTTCTCCTTTCAAAAGAATTTTCTATGGGAAACTCTCACAAGTACATGTTGTCTTTAATAAGTTTCTGTGACACATGTTTTCAACACAATGAAAGCTTCTCATATCACTTGTCTTGCATCTCTATTTATTGTTTTGATTGATACTGGGTTGCTTGAAACTTTTCTTTTAAACTTTGGTCTCACAAGCAGCTCTTTGTAGTTGTTCTTCATAAACTATGTTTTTCTTATGGAGCGATATGAGAATTTACTTTTTTGGTCGTTGGGTGATAGCTATACTGCATTGAACACTGCTCTGTCAACCATGAATAGTTCCGATTGATTGATTAGTAAAGCTTGAATGGTCAATTCTAGTCTTTATCATGTTTTAAGAATTTGTGTCGATTCTTTGGAGCCTCTCTGTTGACACTTTTGTGATTGATAGTGGCTAACGTTGCGTTTGTCTCCCCTCCTGGATTGGATTAAAATCTATGCAAATTGCCGAAATTCAATTTCTTTGCTATTTATCAATAGTATTTTCCTTTTACAATGAGTACTTTGTTGTACTGCATATTGCAGTTGATGATGTTTGTCTTATTTTGTTGGCTAAAAGTTTTTCTAGCTTCCGTATAAATGATGAGGCAATTTCTCAATAACGGAAAGTAGTGTCATGTGTATTTTTTTATTATCAATTGAATAGAGCAATACATTGCCATTCAGACACTTACATTATGACAAACCAATTGTTGGTTAGAGTTCTTCTTGTATACGTAACTAATCACGAAATTCAGCGTATATTCACTCACGGACGCTACATTTCTACGTGAGTAAAAGTTTAGCAATGGATTCCAATAGTATGAAGATCGATCGTTCAAGTAAAAAAGGGTATTAAAAATAAAATATTCATTTCTCGCTCCATTTTGCTTGGTAGCCTAGGAAGATCCTGGAATGTCTTGTGCATATATAGGAATGTTGCTCAGTCGAAACAATTCAATCTGACAAAAGAATCGCTGTTTAAAATGCAGACCGCTGAACACTGACTTTATGAATTCGTCTCGAGTTGTCAGTTTGTATACTTTGTGCTTCTCAGCCTTACTGATTACAAATGATAGTAGTTGTGTCTTATATAGCTGATTGCGCTTTCCCACAAGAAAGACAGAGATATTGAACTGCCAACAAAGATACTATTCAAACAGTATCTTTTCTAAAACAGTGTCGTTTTCTCCCAAGTCTTGAGTTTGAACATATGCAACGTGTGGTCTTGGGCACATCTGCATCCTTCAAGTGACCTCGTCAAGTAAGGTTAACAAACAACGACGTAAAGATGCTTCAAAGTCGGTGTACAAACTCTGTTCACGTCAGTTTTCGAAACAGCAACTCACAGTTGAACTGCACAGTTCAGTTGCCACGAGACAACCTCCCCTCTCCACTTGGACAATAGATTCTCAATAGACAAAAAACTGACAATGACAAGAATCGTTTTTGTGAAGAACCAAAGAGAATCAACTCAGAATATACTCCGATTGTTACAAACGATATTGGTAATTATTCCACAAGAGAGAGTCCTCCTCTGTTGTTCACAGGACAACAGTTCAATTCAACTTCAAAAACCAGGTTAAACTACAAGACTGTATCGCCGCAAGGGTTCAACCTCAAAGACTATTTGAAGCCTTTGTGCCCACTGGTTCCCCACTACTCCGCAGGGGTCACTGTCTTCAAACAGACCAAAAACAAAGGATCAACAAATTCTCGAACAGAACCTACGTTGCACTCGACATGAACTTGGAAGCGACTTTGAGGTTCAAGCCAAGTTGTTGACAGGAAACGAACAAACCAAACCGCGCCTTGGCCGGAATTTCAAGAAGTGCAAAGTCATAAAACCACAAAGTTTGGTCGTACTAAAAAGTTCTTCTCCAAATTCAACTATTTAAAGTTTCATTAAAAATGAACAACTTTATACACTTCAAACCGGGTGGTAACAAAGCAACTACAGCCACAGTTGAGCAAAACAATCACAAAGAGAGATTGGGCAAAGAAGAGCTCTTCGAGTACCGTCAAAAGTGCACACGCCATATAGTTTCATATGTACCTCGCAAACACTTTCCAAGGGAAGCCTCCACTCAAAGCTTTACCTAGAATGCTATTGATTCTCTAACGTTGCATTATTTGAAGAGCTGTTATGCTAGAATGAGTGTCGGCATACCCCCGAGAGTAAAACCCGCCAATGTATAGTGAGATAAACTCACCTTTGTCACTTATCTTGGAGATTTACTGGTTTCAAGTTGTTTTGAAGAACACTGAGCTCTAGTTGATAGGAATCATTTCAAGAAAGTATTATCTGCCACGTTCAAGAAGAAGGGCGTGTTTCGCACAACTTGGAACGATTGGGTGTGGAGTCACCAAGTTGTCCTAGAGAAATTTCGTCAAGTAGGGTGAACACTTGTGCTGATAAATGTCTATCTGACCTGTTTGCAGCTTGAAAGATTTTGAATTCTGTGCTACAAGTATCAACTACCTTTTAGACTTGTGCAGATCAGAGTTTATACACTATGGTCGAGTATTTGAATTATCAACAAAACGTTTAAGTACACACTGGAAGTGACACTTGTATATAATTTGTATGTTACCTACAAGTATGTTGCTAAAGAATCCAGTCGAGTTTCTCAAACAGCCTGAGTACATAGACCAAGTGTCGCATATTCTATTTTGTATAATTCAATTGCGAAAACAAAGAATTAGTTGTTGACTCTTTCTATTTTGTATAAAAGCTATATATAAAAACTGTCCATACTGGCATAGCGTCACGACTCACATAGTAAGTGTCGTTGCAAAAACCTTGCCTTGTTTTGTCCCTTGACAATAACAGTCACCAACCCAGACCCTCAGCCAGTCATTCTCTTAGAACAGAGCAAAGTTTCAAACAGTCTAAGTTTCACAAAAGTCAACAATCTACCACGGAAAATTCTGCAAACACTAGAACACTTTAAAGTTGGAGAAACATAACTGAGTTGTCAAGGGTGGCTTTCCAAGAAAAAGAATTGCCTACACTAGTAAACCCAACAGAGAAAAGCAAAAAGGGAAGAAAGAAGCAACTCAGAAACTTTTCAACTATACCCAGAATACTTGAACAGGTTATGAAGCGAGTACCTGGGCTAACTCTCGATTCTAGTTCCCTCAGAGTTTCGCTTACAAAAAAGACAGCGCATCTACAACAGTTCGATTAAACCATACTCTCACGAAAACTTTCAAAGTTGGCTATTCTCCAAATATATTCTAAAACGCAACGCCACAACCCAAAGTTGGAAAAATATCTGTTGCACACTTTGGAAACATATCAACTGGTCAAGCACTCAAACAGTCCTAAAGCTTTATCTAATTCCCAGTCAACTAGCTCACATATCGCAACTTTAGTGATTTCTTCAAGTCTGTCAACAGAAGGTTGAAAGCTGCCATCATCACTTCGTCCAATCAAGCAAACCGCTCCTCTCTCCTTCCCAATTAGATAAGACTCTAAATGGTCATAAACTGACAAATAAAAGAACTGGTTGTTTGAAGAAGACAAGAATCAACTCAGAATGTACTTCGAGTGCTACAAAAGACCTTGATGAGTGTGACGCAAAAGAGGATTCACAACAACAATTCATAAGACTTTGTAGTATATTTGGACTTGAAAAACCAAGTTACACGAGAAGACTGTATATGGGCAGCGGTTCAAACTTAAAAAACAATTGGGAACTTTTTATGCCGACTTTCTTTTACAGTACTCTATACAGTAAAAAACGCCTATAAACTTACCAGAAAATAAAGAGCGACAGTTTTCAACAAGGATCCAAGTTGAGATTCGGCATGAACTTGGACTAAAGAAAACTATTTTTCAAGCTTTATGGAACTCAAGTTTCGAGTCTTTGGCAGTTACGACCAATACTAACAGGTCTTGAATGGGCAAAGTTTGGTATTGAAGAGTTTCTCATTCGAATCCACTGTTTGACGCTTTAGAAATTATTGTCGAAATTTATCGTTTTGCTTTGAAGCAGTATCATTCCATTGAAGAGGAATTATTTGACTTTGTTCACTGAATCTTGAACCTTCTTTACACATCACAATGCTACTCTCCAACAAAGTGAATTGAGGAAATTCTTAGCTTCTTTCGTGCTTCGATTCTATGCTTGGATTGTTCTTGTGATTCAAGACTCATCTGTCTATGGTTACAATTCTACTATATTTGCATCCATTTAGGCAATTGTATCGGAAGAATTGGAGTCGAAACCCAATTCTTCTTTATAAGGATGTTTTGAATCCATTTTACATAGAAAAACGTTTAAAATTGTCTATTGCCAAATTCATTCGAGTTGAATCATTTCTGTAAGCTCCAAGTATACTATATTATTGTTTCTACTGATGACACTAAGATGGCTATGATGAAGATTATGATGGCTGTTACGCTGGCAGTCTTCTTGAATTCCCCAAAAATGAACTTTGCGTTTTGGTAGAAAGTTTTTGAGTCTCTTTTTATCTATTCTCAACAGGGTTGAACTTAGAATCACTTTGTCGGCTTCTCAATATGTACTCTTATAACTTCCTTGTTCAATTTTTATTTTTTTAAGAAAAATTGAATTGAGAAAATCATTCGTCAGGTAGGCTTCTTTGTTCATATATTAGAAAGCAGTTAATTTTTTGTTCCTGTATTTTCTATTACTACTGTCTTTCTCCCTTCTCTGTTTAGACATAAAGTTGGACTATCGTTTGAATCCAATTGTTACTTAGTGGCTTATCCTTGTGCAGTATACTGTATGAGTATCTCTACTGTGCAGTTTCTTGGCTTTCCGTTGCTATGTTTTGCAACTTTCCACTATTCGAGGAATACAAATGAATCTATTCTCTTTCTGTTGTATACTCTCTTACACACTGCTAAAGTTTCAAAGTTTTGCTAAAAAAGATTTAAGACGAGAAGTGTTTCAATGACACGTGAAATAGAATGAAAAAATAACAGTTATATGTTTACCTTTTGAGTATACAAAGTCCTAAAAACCAACAACTTTCTTTAGAATTCTTGTTCTTCCTAGCAAAATTTACCAATCAATAGAATAATTCAGGAAATTCTCTTTGAGTAGTAACTGATTGAAAGAGTTATATTCCCCTTTCCTTCACCATGCACGTTTCTTTGCAAACAATCTATAGATATCGTGAATATCGATAAAAGAACTGAAATGAAAAGATAGAGCATTTGTAATTTACCAAACTCAATGAATCGAGTTTGAAATTCGGATTCAAATCACTTCCCAAAGGAGCCTTACAATATGGGTATGACCTCCAAATTTGATATATACTTGGACAATCTTTTTTATTTATCTCATTCATTGAATCCTTTACTAGAAAACTTGCTTCAAATACAACATCTTTCGAGATCTCTGTACTTTGTCGATTCAACATACACTGGTCTGCCTTATCATAGTGTTCAAGGTTTGGTCTCGTAGTAGCGAATATTTCTTCCTTCGCTTTGGTCTCGAAAATACTTTGGACATTTATCAAACGATCTATTTAGTTTGCTTTATGTTTTCGCCAATAATATAAATAAAATAAATCTTTCCATAAGTAAGTGTTTGCAACTATCTCAGGTTAAAAGGAGTTGACAATGTTACTATTCCTGAAATATCCTCTTTAACACTACTCTTATCTGTAGAACAAAGAATGCTCAATGCTATGGTAGTTCTTTCCAAAAAAGCTACCTCTTTCCAATCGTAGCACACCCTCTCGCTTGACAAAGCTTTTCTAGATAAGTCGTTTCTTCTTTCCAGATTCGGCTTTGAATTGGCCAAAGGTTAACTCGTGGTCTTTCATCCTCCTGTGCACTCCAAGTGCTATTCTCAGGTAAAGGCAATAAGGAAACAAGCGAAAATGGCCCAAAGACTTTTTCTACGATCAAACTTGGTCCACTTGTGTTTTTGCAGTGCGGGACTCGCTTTTGAAGTTCGCAACTCAGTTGCCAAGAGCGGTCTCTTCTCTCCATTTGGAAAATCAGACCTTTAGTAGACACCAACTGACGAATAAGAGACTGGCAGGGTCTTAGATGAACACAAAATCAACTTCTGAAGACTACAAAGACCTTGACTCAATTAACAACGAGAATTCTCACCAACATCACAAGGCTTCTACAAGTGACAATTATTCAAACTCAAAGACAACTAGGAGCCTCGTTACCTAGGATGTTTTCCACGATATTACAGATATTAAATACCGTCATACAGACCAAAACATAAGGATCAACAGTTCCAAGAAAGTTTCTAAGCTGCAAAGTACATAAATTGTGACTGAAAATAAACCTTTTTAAGCCACATAAAACTCAAGGTTAAAGCCCAGTCATTGAAGGCTAAGACCAAACGAATAAAGATTTCAAGAATAGTCGAAAACAATCAAAAACCTCTATATGCAATTTTCAAAAAGTGTCTTGTTGAAATTTAAGAAAAATTCTATAAGGAAACTTTATTTACTTTAAAAAGGGTGTCAGTAAAGCTACTTAGCCATTAATTCCACAACCACAGCAAAGAAACGATTGCGAGAAGCAATACAGATGTTCTTTTTACAAACCATATAGTTTCTTAGAAAAAAGTTAACCAAGTTTTTAGAAAGCTTTATTGGCAAAGAGCTTAAACCAAAAAAGTGCTAAATAAAGCTGAAAAGCGAAAACTAAATATATTTCATAAAATAAAACATATACGTGGTATTTTTGACTCCTCAAATACTAAAGCAAGTTTATTTTTCGTGCTATTTATCTTTTTATAATCGAGAAATTCTTTTCATCAGCAAACACCGTCGATCACATAGTGCCGATTTTGTTTTGGCGATGATGACGAACTTAGGTGAAAGGTGGGCGACCGACAACACGTTCAAGCCTGTTTTTGTAGACCGTGAAGAGGATGTGTACCGCGTTACAGAAGAACTTTACGAACTTCAAGAAAACCGAAAACAACTTAGCGGTCGATCAAACAGTTCCTATTACCGTTTGACGATCCCATTTTCGCCTGACATGTTTGGATCCGGCAAGACTACTTTTTGTGTCAACTATTTGGAGTTGATACGGAGGTTTAGTGAAACTTCCCTTGCGTCTTTTGCTTCCAACTCTTCCAAGAAAGAGTTTTTAGACAAGTTGAAAACTTCCACCCTGTTGTACGTGGACTTGAGAGACCTCGAACCCACTGAACCGAAAGAAAAACGTCTGGAGTGGGCTCTTTACTATTTATTATACCGATCTGCTTGTAGTCAGGTTGGTTTGTCATTTATGAGGCCTCAAGACGTCTACAAACAGATTCCGCTCTATCCAGAATTTTTACTTCCTGAGCTGCGGAAGATTTTGGGTATTTCTTCTGAGCACTTTCTTCTTGTTGCTTTTGATGAAGTCGGTGCTCTAGACGAAAGTTACGGCTCATTTGATTTCGAAAGGACCCAAGATGGTGAAGTTTTTCCATACAACGACTTCTTTGGTATTGTTCGGAGACTCTGTAAACGAGACAATATATTCTTTATTGTTGTTGGGAAAAGCACTGGTTTAAGAATTAAGAATTCTGTAACTTTTGGACCAAGGGTGTTGCTACACTTTATTTCGTTATCACCTTTAAGATCTTCCAATATCGTTGAATTCCTTGAAAAGAGCCATCTCGAAGAACAGGTTCATTATCGAATTTGTGATATTCTATGTAGTTCTTCGTTTTCAGTAAATGAATTGGCAGAGGTGCTATTGGAGTATACCGGTGGAGTCCCTGGTTTGCTTACACGTGCAGTGAATATGCTTTTGAATTTTGTACAAACAAGAGGACAGCCTTTTATGTTGAAAGAAGAATGTTTATCATGTATGAATGAGGATAGTTTCCAAAGAATCTGTGCTGAACCGTTTATACAATACATATCAACTTCAGACGAGGATAAAAAGAGTGAATTTGGCATATTGTTGATGATGGCTCTGTATCATATACCTTTCAAACTATATGATGAACTAAACTCGGAATGTTATTTGTTTGACGCAGTTAACGAAATGGGACTCTATCGATATCCTATTGATCAGGATACTTTTCAAGTGCTGATTCCAAAGGTTTTCGTTGGAAACTTTGAGTATCTATCATCTCTCTCGTTATTGGAAAAGATACTTCTTGGATCACTCAAATTAGAGCCAGTTCATTGTTTCTTTTCTTCAAAGTGTCGAGTATTTGAAGGAATTGTTGCTATGCGACTTATTTTGATGCTTTCGTCCAAAGTACGAAATGAGTTTAGGGAGTTGTTATGTCAGTTATCCGCCGTATTTAAAGAAATGAAACTTCCTATCAGTGAACCTTCACCTCTTGATTACATGAGATCTGTTGGTGTTTCTGCATCAACGAGTGAATCAAAAAGAAACGGAAAACTTATGAAACTAATGAATGGAACAAGATTATTCAAGAAGCACTTTATTTTGACAAAGTCTATATTCCAGTAGAAACCAATTCGCATAGTCCTGATATTGTATTCAAATTACAATCTCCTGTTGATTCTAAAGTTGTTATTGTGGGAGTTGCTTGCAAAGATCGTTGGAATTCTGAACGATTTGGTTGGTCAGATATTATTGAGGAAGCAGAAAAATTTCTTGTTCCTGTTTCTAATCAAGTTTTATCTAACGCACCTGATAGGAATCATTGTATGCTTATTGTAGTTGGTACAAAATTGGCATTCAATGTTGCAAGCGAGTTGGGTGATCAAAGTCGTTGTTACAGTAGTGGAATGTCTATTGAAAGTGAATCTTTTACGATTCCTTCTAATTGTGAACTTGTTATTCTTTGTGAAAGAGATGTAGAAATGCTCATTGAAAAAGAAATATTGAATGGACTTGAAAGAGCATTCTCTTCTGATCGTCCCCTTTTTGGGGATTTTGGACCCGACTTACTTCGAAGAGTTCGTCACAGTTTCTTAAGTTGGCAATAGAGTTTGAATTCGTATATTCAATTGTTCATTCGGTAATCTCTCTGGAACATTTGAATTAAATATGTTTGAAATGTACTAGTGGTATTCTAAAATGTGTCATGATTGTCATAGAACAGTGTCGAAAGTCATTTAATGACCTACATCACTTGTCATTCTTTTTCACAGATTCTTTTAATCACAGAGTGTATGTATAAAAGAGTATTAACTGTTTACTTTTCTTATCACGAGAACATAGTTTAGAATATTGTTATCTTTATGCTACTAGCAAATACAATGTCAGAGACCATATTGAATTTGATCATTCATATCTTTGCAATTGACAACTCTGTTTGAAGTCCAGCTGGTGCAACCATCAAAGGGGACTAGTTGGACATTCTGGAGCTGTCAACTTATAGTTTTGTTTTATTGGACTCATAAATCCAAGCTGAAAATGTGGAAGGTAAGATATAATTTATTCGAAGAAGGAATGGAAAATATTCTATAGGCTATGCATGTAATTGGATTGAATGAATGCTCCAAGAGAATATCGATCGTATTTTTCAAGAAGAAAAATACACACGCCTTCCTAGAGAAGATTATGCAAAGTTGTAACGGAATCATAGAAGATCGATTGATCACGAATCCACACAAAGTGAATATTTATTAAAAAATGAATCATTGGATGTTTAAACACTAAATTAATGAGTCATTATAAGCTACCCAAGATTAACTCGTAGTCATAACAACATTTGACATTTTACCTTTGAATACAGTCTCAAATTGTTATACAAACAGTTTCTTGGAAATATATTGGGACCTTTTCTTTTAAAGACAAAATGGCATTTCGTACAACTCGATCTGGGTTGTTTAAATAAATTCTTGACCTACTTTTATTTCAAAACTCTTGTATGTATTGTCTTGAGATGATATCGTACATCTAATTTCTTGACAGGGCATGACTATTATTAGAGAAGAAACAGTTTCTTCTCAATGACTTGCAAGTTGTTCTTTAGTTCAAATGGATGTCATGGAGAGCAGTACTTTTATTTGTTGTCACTTTAGAAAGCAAAACAAATTAAGCCTGAAGGAAAGAGACTTTAAATGAAAATCCCTTATGTTAAATAGTCAAAACTTGTCATATATATTGTAAGCCATCATTTTAGCAAAGCAATCATCTGAAAATAACCGGACAAATACTATGTAAACGACTCTTGTTGAAACAATAAATTATACGAGAGTATCAGATAAACCAATTTTGGATAATTTGAAAGCATATTTTTCATAAGAAAGATTCAAAGACTGTGTTAGAAATATTTGTCAACCATATGCAAGGGAGCCGTTTCTATCTTAGCACGCGACACACTTTGGCAATTGTCGTAAACAATGTACAAATGTCAAGGATACTCCTAGAATCCTCACTCACATAGTTATTGTAAAGACATAAAAATTGAATAAATAACAACGTGCTTTTTCAAACTTTACAACATTCTAATCACGATAACTAAGAGAAGGCAGTTCAATATTTCTCCTTGAAAGAACAAGTCAAACTCCATCGATAGTAGGAAATACAATTACTCAAATTGTAGTCTACACTTGTTCATTGGAAGACAAATTTTCCACTCAAACATACTTCATTTAAACTTTGTGAAACTTGTAGGTTTTTCTTTGTTTGCACAACAACCATTCAATTGGCTAAGACTATATAAATCCATAGCCATTATTGATTGGCTGCAGTGTCCATTCATCGGTTTCGAGATTGTGAGACAACGTTGGATGGTTGCAATGCTTGTTGGTTGCCTTGCTTTTACGTTTCGTTCTACTTGTCTTTCCTCAACCAATGTTCAGTATCCGCCCAAAACTAAGGTGTGTTTTGGAACAAAAGATTGTCGTTTATGGGGTAGAAGCTTTACAAAACCGTTGGCTTGTTTTGACAAGAAGCGTGTTGGTTTTGGTTGTCGAAGAGTTATTCTTGCTTCAGTCATAAATGGTCGTGACAGAGACAATGAAAGATATATTGACTTTAGAGACATATTTGTACAAGACGATTGTAAAATTGACGAAAAGTTCAGCAACGTATGGTTGACAAACCTGCCTAATCTTCAACAAGAGTGTTTCTTCAAAACTGTTGCCTCAGTTCTTGGAGAAAAAATACAAATAAGAGGTAAAGTTTTCCAAGTTGGGAAAGAAACGTTTGAAGACCTAGCGCAGTTGGTTGCTCCCAAGCAGTTTCCCGATGATTTTCCAGTGGAAAAAAGTGCTGGGAAAATCTCTAGAATCTTTCTGAGGAGAGAGTTTATTAGGAAGTGGAATCGACTCATAGAAAGCCTTGGTGTGATAGCTCCCAATCTTCCACGCCGACAGAATGTTCTATCGGCAGCAAGTGGTGTAGGAAAGAGCGTAGAGCTGTATATGGCAGCTGTGTTTTCAATGCATTGTAGGATTCCTCTGCAGTATATTGGAAACGCAGCTGCATGGTTAGAGGAAATCAGCAACATCTCTCAAATAGTTACACTTTACTTGAAAATGCTGCTGTACATGAATTTCTCCATTCTGGACGAGTTGCCGAGTTTTCAGTCATGGGACTACGAAGCTTTAAATGGTGCTCCTCTTAAGCATGTGATATATTTTTGTATCAAAAAGAAAGATCTGAATCTAGCTTTCGCAATTCGTCGTTGTATAATGCGGCTTGGACCACGCAATATGTTTATTATCGATGAACATAATGTGTTGTTGCGCGAGTTTGGCAAGAAAACAAATAAGTGGCCAGATTTCTTTCGACTTTATACCAGTATGGAAGTGATGAATACAGTAAGTAATGTTCTATTTTTGTTATAATGACTTTTTCATTTACTTGAACAGCCTTATTGTGGAGTTCTTATTGCAGGTTCACAGCATCATCAATTTGAAGATAATTTGCCTAGTAGTTATGGAGGTGTCAAACACTATTTGGAGCCTCTAAGTTTCAAAGAGTTTGACTTGTGGCAAGATTTACCAGATTATCCACCCATTCTTCGTCAACATACAGATGAAATAGTCGAACTTACTGGGTTAGTGCCTAGAATGATAGCCGAAATGGTGTTTCTTGCCAACGATCGTCCTGATGCTAATTTCGAAAGTCTAAAGATACACTTCACCTCGAATTTATATTCTGAAATGATAAGAAAGCACAATGTTTATCTTGATGGACTTAGGTCTGAAAGAGAAAAGAGCGATTTTGATTCTATGCTTTATAAGCTATTCATGGATAGGAATAAACCTAATATTACGGTTGCAGACGGGGCATATATAAGTCGAGGTTTATTAGTTGTAGTGAACCGTATCTACTTACGCTTTTATAACAGCGTTGCACGTGATATCTTGTTATCCTCTTTCCTTAAAAGATATGCTTCTGAGAATTACTTGGCTGAATTGTTTGAACGTTATCGAAGTGATCCGAGCACAAGAGGACAGACTTTTGAAAAATTATTCTTTTTGTGGTTTATCAATAGAACAGAAGAAGTGACGATCCGTTCCGACAGCAAACCTTATAGAAACTTAAGTTTATCTTGTAATAGTTGGGTTCGGTTGATTAGAGAAGAATTTGATCCTCCCATGAAAAAGTTTACTCACTCCTGTTGGATATTACTGGAAGAACGATATCCTCGATTTGACTATATTTTTGTGGATATTGTGAATTCTCAATGGCATATATACTTTTTTCAAGTATCTATATCTTCATTTTATAGTCATAATCGTGACTCTGCTGCTATCGAAAACTCCTTTTTGCCACCTTCTTTCAAGAGAGATGCATGGAGTACTTCAGAATCGGCTAATTTATCAACTAGTAGGTCAAAGAGCAAACAAGGATCAATGGCAAGTTCCCAAAGTGGCCAAAAACGTAATAAGAAGAGGAGACGAGTGAGAGTATCAGATAAGCCTCAGTTAGTAAACTTGATTGGTTTGATTTTGAATGAAGAGTTTACCATCACGTTAGAAGAAGATGATTCTGGAAGGATTGTAGATTTTCTTTTATTGGATTCCAAAGGTATTGATTGGCGAGACTGCATAAGTATTGTTTATGTTACTCCATTACCATTTAAGGATGCCAAAGGTAGTTTATCAGTGCCAGACTATATTGAGTTTCTTTGTAGAGAAGGCTTTTCTGAAAGATTTCGAGTTTTATTGGAAAAAGAAAAGTGATGCTTGACTATCCTTTGATGGAAGCAAAGTTGTTTTGAGCTTTATGATTTACAAAGACTATGACAAATAATACTTTTTGAATATTTTTTGTCTTGACTGGCAAGCTAATGATGAACAATTGTGGAGGCGGAAACTCTGAGATGGATGATTGGTTTGCAATAGTAGAAGATGTATATATCCTAAACAAAGTCATTTTTAGCACTTGGGATGGAAATCAACTCAACCTCAATTTCAAGAAAACAGCTTTGAAGAGCGTCTTTATTTAGTATCTCCGGTTGTATAGAATCACATTGTTTCAAACTTGAAGACATGTTTTTCAACCAAACGATCATTCAGAAAGTATTCAGGAAGCTCTTAAAGTCTGTCAGATGAACGAATCTTTGTTAATGAAATTGTTGGAGGAGAAATCATCAATCACAAAGAGAACCAAGCACCTGTCAGCAACGACACATAAGTTGTCATTTTGAAGGCAAGTATGGATAAAAGACAACTAATCAGCTTTTAATTCAGCTTATGTACAGATCAAGTGTTTCATAATCCATAGAGTGTAATTGAATTGTAAAGAGATAGGGCATCAATTATTGACTGTATCTACTTTGTCAATTCTGTGTAGGAAAACTCTCAATGACATTATATCATTAGGACTCACATGACAAGTACCTGTGCAGACAACGTTCCGTGAATGGACAAATACAGCAATTCAGCAACAGTCAGTAACATATACTCTAATTTCCATTACTCTCTATGCATATTGAAAAAGTCTGGAAAACTTCAAAATGGTACACTGCAAATATCAACAGTCAATCACCGACAATTCTGGAAAAACTAAGAGCACTTCAAGAGTAGAGAAACCCAATTGAATTGTCAAGCGTTACTTCAAATCTTGTCTGCCCTAGTAAAACAGTTACATAGTGCAAGAATAGAGAAAAAGCAACAACTGAATGAGCTATCTTCAAAATATACTTCCAAATTACTTGCACAAGAAGTGAACCAAGCTAAAGTTGAAATTTAGCTATGTTCCACTTGTGGCACTATCTTGTTCCCTTGACACCCTAAAGAAAAGTTTCCTAATGTTTACGAGAACAATCAAACTGTTTACATTTGCTATGTATGTCGACATCACATCGAACAAAACAACAGAAATCGAGTAGTGAATGACATTTAACGTTTGAAGTATAGTTGCATTGTAGAAAAGGAGTATTTTTGGGAGAATGAATTACATTACAATCCAATTTTCTAAGAAATAGATTAGAAGAACTTTTCCTTTCTTCCTGTTTTTATAGCATATATACTCTTTCCATTCTAGAGCTTATGAAGAAAGGGCACCTTCAAACTGAAACTACCATTGTGATGAATGGGGTAGAAGTTATAATGCTCAGTGTATAACAAAAAACTAGGCAACGCTTTTTCTTAAAATTTACGTTTCAACATGAAATATGTTCCATCATTGTTTGAGAATATAAATAAGAAAGAAGTTCGTTCTATAGAAATAGCTGTGAAAGTGAAATACTATTTTCATTTTCTCTCGGAAAATTCGCGTTGGCATTTTTCTGACTCGATTTCAACACCTCGTCGACTATGTCGAGTGTTTTCCAACGACAAGATATGTATGACAGTGTTGTAGTAGATAGAGAGCAAGATGTGGTTTTAACAACTGGACAGTTGTACGGGTTGCAGGTTCGCCGGGAAGTCGATCGTTCTTTTAAACCAGTTATTCCTTTCGCCCCACATCTCTTTGGAAGTGGGAAGACACGTTTCGTAAAAAGTTATTTAGAACTCCTGAAGAGCATGGGTGAAAGAGCACTAATAGGACCTGAGAACATAAGTGATTGTGAAAAAGACCGCAGGAGATCCTTTCTGGACAAGTTACGTGAAGCAGTTTTGCTTTATGTGGATTTGACAGAGCTCAAACCCACTGACCCGAAAGAAAAAAGTCTGAAGTGGGCTGTCTACTACTTGATCATCAAGACTGCCTGCTTGCAAGTTGATATTCCAATGATGCGAAAGACACAAGCCTACGAGACTGTGGAAATGGAAGCCTTGAACCTAGTCACACTTTTACGAGACATTTTAAACATGCGTACTGATCAGTTTCTTCTTGTTGCTTTTGATGAAGTTGGTGTTCTAGATGAGAGTTACGGCGACTTTGATTTCGAAACGACCCAGGATGGTAAAGTTTTTCCATACAACGACCTTTTTGGTATTATTCGGGGACTTTGTCTAGAGGACAATGTATTCTTTATTGTTGTTGGAAAAAGTGAAGGCTTAAATATACATAATAACGCAGCTTCAGTATCCAGGGTTGAGTTGACGTTTATTCCTCTTTCACCACTTGAAAAGCATAGCATCATCGAACATTTGGAGAAAAGTTCTTCTTCTATGTTTACTGGGAGTCCTAAAGTTTCACAAATCCTTTGTCATCAACACTTTTCAACCAGTGAACTTGCAGAATTGTTACTAGAACTTACTGGTGGTGTTCCTGGTTTACTTGTGAAAGCAATCAACTACCTTTTGCATTGTAAATTATCACAAGACCACTTGTTATTATCTAAAGAAAGCTTTTGGATGATAATGAATGATTCCATAGCAACAAATTATTGTGTTGATCCATTGTTGCCTCGTTTGAGTAGTCTTAGCAAGACGCGTCAACGTTTGTTAAAAATGCTTACTTTGTTGGCATTATATCATATTCGGTTTGAGTTGGATGAGCTTGTGCACCTTAGCTCTACTTTTGATGTATTTCTGTTTGATCTAGTAACAGATATGTGCTTTTATCGTCGGTTGATTGTAGATGAAAACCATCAAGAACGTTATGAAGTGTTGATTCCCAAGTTACTGATTAGATATATTGAGCAAAGTGTAAACAATGATAGATTGGAATGGTTACTATTACAAACCCTCAAATCACAGCCTGTGGAATTCTTTTATGAATCAAAATGTCGAGTTTTGGAAGGTCTCGTTGCCACAATGTTTTATTTACATTTTTGTTATCACCCGACAGACAGTTTGATGTTTTCTATTCTTGGTCAGTTGTCTTCTGTTTGGAAAGAGATGAATGTAAAGTTTTCCTCTGAATCTACTGCTTACTATATGAAATCTATACATTATACTAGATCTACATCAGAAGTAGAGAGAACGACATTCGGTATCAATGACTGGAAAAAAATTGTGGAAGAAATGTTAGAATTCGAAAAGATATATATTCCATTTGAGCCAACATCTCGTAGTCCAGACATATTATTCAAGTTGCATGGAAGTACGAGCGAACAGAATTTGATTGTGGGTATTGCCTGTAAAGGACGATGGAGTTTTAATGGTATTAGATGGAATGAAATAGTGGATGAAGCTTGCAAGTTTTTGCAACCAGTTCATGATCAAGTCGTGACTGTTCATCCTACATTACATTGCATGTTGATCATCATGAGTACTAAGCTATCGACTATTGTAGCAACTGACTTGAATCATTCTAGTCATTGTTATTCCTTTGGCGATAGAGTAGCAGGAGATTTCAGGATTCCTCGTAATTGTGAATTGATCATTCTTTCTGAATCCGATGTAGAAAACTTTATTGGTAAAGATATTTTGTCGAGTTTAAGGAGTGCTTTCAAGTCTACGGATAATCCACATTCGAGAAGTATTGGAATTTCAACAGTGCAAGAAATGGTTTTATCTCTTTCCAAAAATATTTAGAAATAGCATCT
This sequence comes from Galdieria partita, assembly GCA_025991245.1. NCBI lineage: Eukaryota > Rhodophyta > Bangiophyceae > Galdieriales > Galdieriaceae > Galdieria > Galdieria partita. Next base: position 29,686 of record BQMJ01000012.1, read on the forward strand.
TATTGCTGTTTGGATCCATGTTGGTTTGTTCATTTGAGAAGTATTCGAAGGGTTCAACTCGTTTGTAAAGAAAGTCAATTTTCCTAATTTTCCATTATTTTTGTACTATTTTATCGTATTTCGTCGAATAATTCTGAAACGAGTTTAGTAGTGCAACTTTTCAAATTCATTGTTGTTTACTTGTGAACTCGTTGTCTACTGTTACAAATTCAATGTCTTTGTGGTTCATGAGAAAGAACTAAGCTCTCTTTGTTTTTCTGTTTACCATTTCATAGAATGTCTTCAAGATTGTACTCAACGATATCTCACTTTCAAGATATTTTTCGTCGTTTTATGAGTCCAATAAAGGAAAACTCGGAAAGTGACAACAAGTTAATTCTAGAGCTATCAACTAGATTTTCTTGTTCGTTACATGAGCTGGACACCAGTAAAACTGAGTTTCAAAAGTTAATACAATATGGTCGCTGGTATTATATTTCCTGGTAACATCAAGTCAACAGTATTCCAACAAGACTACGATATTCCTCTAGCAATACTGGAGCAGACAATCAGTTCATTTTAAAAACATGTACTTGAAGACTCAGTGAAAAACCAAAAAGAGATGCAAGCAATTATACAACTTGTAAACTTTTGACGCTCTTCAACGGTAATCATCCATATTATGAAATATAACTAGTATGTTTTATAAAATGTTTTCAAACATATTTCATTCACATCTTGCAGAGCCAACGATCGAACGAACACTTGAATTATAAGATTTCCAACTTTATTGCAAACTCATGAAACTGTCACGGGCTCTTCGAAGTAAGTTGAATCCTAAATCCCCGAAAGGAGGATTATCACTAGTAGAGAATGCTCTTTCAAGTCCATTCAATATTTCTCTGTCAATGAGCATTTCTACATCTCTTTCACAAAGAATAACAAGTTCACACTTAGGAGGAATTTCAAAGGAATTCCCTCCAATACGCATTCCACTCGTATAACATCGACTCTGATTACCCAACTCGCTTGTAACATTGAGTGCTAATTTTGTACTAACTATAATAAGCATACAATGACAAATTTTCAATGGTTTAGATAAAACTTGTCTAGAAACAGGATCAAGAAATTTTTTAGCTTCTTCAATAATATCTGACCAGCCAATTCCTTCCGGCTTCCAACGACCTTTACAAGCTACTCCCACCATAAGAACTTCGCGTTTAAGAGGAGATTGTAATTTGAACATAATATCAGGACTATAAGAATTCGCTTCCTTTGGAATATAGACTTTGTCAAAACAAAGTGCTTTGTGAATAATCCTGTTCCATTCATTACATCCAAATGTTTTCTCTTCCTTGTTTGATTTACTTCTTCTTTTTTTACCACGACTAACCGACATCATGTAATGAAGAGGTGAAGGTCCATTGATAGGAAGTTTCATTTCTTTCCATATGGCAGATAATCTACCCAACAACTCCCTAAACTCATTTCGTATTGTTGACGATAGCATCAAAACAAGTCGTATAGCAACAATTCCTTCAAATACACGACATTTGGAAGAAAAGAAACAATCCACTGGCTCCATATTAAGTGATCCCAAAAGTATCTTCTCTAATAAAGAGAAAGATGATGCGTTTTTGAGATTTATAATAAACACTTTTGGAAACAGAACTTGGAAAGTATTATCGTCAATAGGATATCGATAGAATCCCATTTCAGTAACAACATCAAATAAATAAGACTCCGAGTTGAGTTCATCGTCCGCTTTAAAGGGTATACGATATAGTGCCATCATTAGTAGCATATCAAGTACACTTCTTCTATCCTCATCCAAAGTTGATATACGTGTTACAAACGGCTCAGAGCAAACTGTTCTAAAACCATCCTCCTTCATACACGATAGACATTCATCTTTCGACCCAAAAGACTGTCCTCTTGTTTGTACATAATTCAAAAGCATATTCACTGCACGAGTAAGCAAACCAGGAACTCCACCGGTATACTCCAATAGTGCCTCTGCCAATTCATTTACTGAAAAAAAAGGACTACATAGAATATCACAAACTCGAGATTGAGTCTGTACTTTGAGGTGACTTTTTTCAAGGAATTCAACGATACTGGACGAGTTTAAAGGTGATAAAGAAATAAAATGTAATAAAACCTTTGATACTGAAGCTGTATAATTCTTAATACTTAGACCCTTGCTTTTCCCAACAACAATAAAGAATACATTGTCTTGTTTACAGAGTCTCCGAACAATACCAAAAAAGTCGTGGTATGGACGAACTCTACCCTCGTCATTCACTTCTAGATCAAAATATTGTCCTCTTGTATCCAACACACCAACTTCATCAAAAGCAACAAGAAGAAACTGATCAGTACGCATGTTTAAAATTGTGCGGATTTTTTTAACTAGCTTATAGGAATGTGTACGACACTCCTTGTACACATCTTCTTCATCCTTCGGTTCTTCTCCAACAGACAAATAAGCAGCTTCTACCATTAGATAGTAAAGAGCCCACTCCAGGTTGCGCCTTTCTTCAATGGGATTGATGGGTTTGAGCTCTGTCAAATCCACATAAAGCAAAACTGCTTCACGTAACTTGTCCAAAAACTCTTTCCTGGAACCGTCTAAAGCAAAAGACGACAGGGAAGTTTCACGAAACCTCTGCAACAACTCCAAATAGCTTAGGCAAAAAGTCGTTTTGCCAGAGCCAAATAAGTGGGGCGCAAATGGGACGGCTAACCTGTAATTGAGGCCAGTTGTTTCAACCTTCAGCTCCCTTCGGTTGTCATGAAGCTGAAATAGGTTTCTTGTCACAAACAACACGTCATTTTCGCGGTCAACAACAATAGGCTTGAACGTGTCGTCGGTAACCCACTTTTCACCTGAAGACGTCATCGCCATCCCAAAATAAAATTTGTAAAAGAATGAGTAGTGAATTCATTGGGTTGCTTTCGTTTGTTAGTACAAAAAAGTATTCAGAATAGACTCAAATAGAACATCAGATTGTCTTTTATGGAGGATAATCGTTACAAAACATTTTCTGTGTTTGGGCATGGATAGCAATATCGAAAGATTGAAATGCATTCGTGCTAGAAGGATCAAATATTCCCTTGTCAACTGAAAGTCCGCAAGTTGTAAGATCTGATTGCTTTTTACGCATCTTGTGTTTGCGACATCAAAGGTTTCGCTAGTGTGGAATCACCAACTTTGCCTTACGCATCCCGAATGCGTGGGAGTGGAAAGCACGATTGGCCAACACCTCCAAACGTTTACAACTTTTGAAAATGAGTTGGCCTGTCTGAGATTGGAATAGGAGAGAAAATAGGAAAATTTCTCTAGATGCTCAACTAAGCGAGACTTTATATATATAGTGTTCAATTCTCTCCAAGCTACTCACGGGGGTCGCTTTCAGACTACACGTTTAGAATGGATGGGCAATGAAGCACTTGATAGATTTCCAATAGCCCTGGATTTCCTCAGGTTTTCACTTTATTTTTCCAGTTGATTGGCTTCAAAGATATTAAAAGTCCTAAAGAAACTTTATTTGTATTTGTTTATTGACGAAATTGGGAACATTGAAACTGAGAAAGTTTTCGATGTTTCGAGATTGGATAAAGCCTGACAAAGTCACTCGAATGTCTACTGTTTGTCGTTCCTTTTTAGGAGTTTTATTAAGCTTTTTAGCTGTGCCTTTACCTTTTATTTCCGCAAGGAGATCGGATTGTATAATGATTAGACAAGAAGATGTTATATCCTTGCAAACAATGTTCAGTTTTCTTCATTTGGATCTCTTTTCAGAAGAAACTGTAAAGTATTTGATGCCAATATGGAGTACAATAAATAGTCAGTTTTAAAACTACTTTTCCTAGTCATCGTGAAGAACACCATTGGTTCTTCAAACAATTGTATGACTGTGCAGTGGTATTCGTTATTATATTATTGATTGATAGATGTGAAAAAAATTGGAATAGTTTTTGTGATATTTCAGAGGATGAAATAAAAAAGGAAAGTGGAGAAAATGATTTCAAATCGTTCTCTGACAGTGACTCTCTCTCTCTCGTATGATAAAAGAATTAAGTATTTCTGTTTCTTCTATGCTTTTTTGCAATTATTTTAGAATTTTGTATTCCAACGAGAGAGACTATGTTTGATACTTTTGAGTCATTCTAAATAATGTTCTGGGCATTGAGGAACATTTTGATTTTTGCTATCTGAACTGTTCGAGCCATGAACAAGACAAAGACGGACAAACAATTCTTAGCCAAGCTGGAGAAACATTGTTCAAGTTGGTCTGTCGAAAGACTGTTTTGAAGGACACCAAAAGTTACTATCGAAAATTCACTCCTATTCGTTTTATTTGAATTTCGTTTTCGTCGACATGTGGTAGTTTCAAATGTGCGAATATATTTACTCTTTACGTTCGATGGTGTTTCTGTTCCAAACTAGAAGAATTGAGTATATTTCGACATGGTTTTGTAGAACATATATCAATAGAATCTAGTACACGTTAGCAGCTTCAAGGTGGATCCTATTCTCAAGTATGTTTCAGCATTTGGTTCGACAGTGATTGGAATCAATACTTGTAGCGAAGAAGCTTTTTACTCTTGGAAAATATTTTTTGAAAAGTATTTATCAAAAGATGGAATATTTGTTCCATTCGACAGACCTGATGTTCTTATTCGAGTGGCAGATGTGAAAAACAATTCTTTTCTTGTTATTCAAGATGAATCTTCTTCAGAGCAAACACCTATGGAGACTGAAACCACCAAGGAGAGAGTATATTTGATAGGCATTGCATTGAAATGTTTTCAGTTGTCAAGTTCTGGTGTTGGTCGCTCAATGATTAAGGAAGAAGTTGCTAAATTTTTACATCCAGTGGAGTCACAGCTTGAATTGGAACAGAACAATTTAAAAGCCATTCAGTTGATTGTAACCGACAAGTATACTGAAGAAGTTTCCAGATAATTTAGTGATAATCAGAATTGGATATTGAATAGTGGAGTTTATTATGAAGACAATAATAATAATATTGTTTACAGTTCTATCAACTCTGAGATACAACCACAGAATATACGAGAAGAATGGTTATGGATACCTCCTCATTGTGAAATTGTAGTATGTTCAACAACATCTTTGCGAACTTTTTTAGGTTGCAAGACTAGTAGAGATATTGAAAGAGTGTTTGGAGACAATCCTGGATGGTTGGAACAACTGAAACCACTTTCTGATTTGTTGAGCAATTCTTTTGTAGATTTATTAAGACGTATTCCACTTGAAGAATATGAAAGGAATAGTGGAATGATGGAAAGAAGAAATACTTGTCCAAGGATGGATATGAATGTGATGCAAGTAGAAGAAACGAGAAGAGAAGAAACTGTTGCCGCACCCAGTTCTATGAGTTCTTCATTTGATTGGAATACTTTTCTTCTTCATCAGGTGGGACTTGATGAGAATCGAGTCCACACATATATTTCGAAGCTTCCGCGTCTTCCGGTGTCTGTTCTAAAATATATCACCTTTCAAGATTTAAAGCATATTGGAATCAAAGACGAAGATATTGTGAAAATTTTGTTCAGATTGCAAGGAGTTTCAACAGAGTAGAGGTCTTGCGTATTCATTAGCCAATTTGAATCTTTTTTATATTTGTGAGTATTAAGCGCATTGTACATTATACTCTCTCCCACTTTTAGAATAAAAACTATTTCGTTAAAGAGCACTGGCTGAAAGCGAAGTTTTGTACATACTCGTAACCAAAGCTATTCGATAGATGAACCATAACGACTATTTTAAAGTAGGGTAGTTTGGAAAACTGGGTTGCCTTGTGTTTCTAAAGCTGCAACTCACTTTTGAAGTGTTGTACTCAAGTGGTTTTTTCGAAACTTTTGCTGTCGTGGGAGCACTAGAGCAGCGAAATGAAAGCTTCTAGTTTGACCATCAGGAGAGCTAAAAGAGAAGAAATTTGTTTCATAAAACTCAAAAACATAGGATTGAAATAATTCAGCTGCTTCAACCAAAAGAAACTGCTTTGGTCTCATAAGACAGTTTGACAGTGTTGAGAACAAGTGACACATTCTCACAAATCTTCATAGAGGCTGCTTACGAGTTTGTTTTCTATGTTGCAATAATAGTATTTTAAAACACCAACTCATAGCTTCTCAATATTGAATTGCTGTGAAGCACAATCCAATGTCAATAATGCTTGCACCGCTGTTTTACATTTATATGTTGGAAATGACTCGCTCCATGAAAGATAATCTACAGAACACACTTGTAGCACAAAAAAAGCATAGCGAATATAGAAGAAAAGATACTTCAAGTCCAATACTTTGAAACACTACTCAAGTAGCCTTAAAATAAGATGAATTTGTCATATAACTGTAGTATCGACATTTCAACAAGGTATTGTTCCTCAAATAATGATTTTCTTCTTTTGTAAATAGAAAATTCATTGAAAACTCAGTTTTGGAGTTTGTGAAAGTTGAAGTTTGAGTCACAGAACCAATCAAATAGCCATTGGAAGATAGTTATTGAAACAATGTCAAAGTTGAATGTCCCCGTTAGACAAGCTTTGTCAGTCGCTAAGGTCTTATAAGCAAGTAGTTGGGTTTTGAAAACAATCTGTTACACAAGTTGCTCGATAGCTATTTTTGGCCGTTTTTATGTTGGATACTTGGAGATTTTTAGCGGTAATGTTCTGTTTGGAACTGCTTCTTTGTCTCTCAACTCTTCTTTGTAAACTTTTCTTATCTTAAAAAATATTTACAGTTTATGTACGACTATTTTTGTGTATTTGTGCGAACCATTTGAAATTGGATTGAATTCTTAAAATCGAAACACATTTTCTAGCTTTAACTAGTTGTTTTCCTGGTTTTCCTTTCTAGTTTCAATACTGTCCCTTGCAATGAAGGTTATTAGTTACATCCTTACATGAACAAGTACACAACTTACCTTTTGGTATCTTTTTTAATGCCAAAATATTTCACATATTCATAGAGAAGATTTGCAATTTGTCTTTTCATCAACTAGCAACAAAAATTTGAATTTGACATTGCAAAGCAATTTTGATATTTGATCGAAATTCCTTGTGCAACTGAAAAATTTTACGAATTTGTGTAATTTTTCCCGAGTTTTTCGTATCAAGAACTTGTTGCTGAAATCCATTGGATTCAATTTGCTTAGACTGTTTTCAAACATATCCGTTTACAGAGTTCATAAGAAAGGGGTTGGTATGAATACGGAATAGTCCAATTCTCTTCATAATCATAGATTCGTGTTCAAAGGAGGTATCGTTACTTCATGGAAACAAAGAAGATGTTCATACCAGCACTGTCACTTTCTAAGATATTAGACTGCAGAGCTGTGCGTAAAGAAAGAACGAATAAATAAGAGCATATACAAAAGATCGGCAAACCCTATTATTTGTAGATCTATAGGAGAGCCTTCAAGAGTTCCCTTTGAAGCAGCGAAGACAAACTAGATGATTTCTTCTAAAGGGATAAAACCAATAATTGCCTGAAATGTATATTAAAAAGTAAAACAAACTTTACAGCAAGTTGAGACAATTCCCTGTACATTCTTCATCACTTAAAATTCCGATGTATCTAAGACAATGTCATTCACCATAACTTGGATGTGAATATTCAAGTGAGTGATGTTGTCTACTAGCTCAAACAACCCACATGGGCCTATAAAGATTGCAGAGAGAAAAATGGTATTCAAGAATCATATCATAACGAGGTAAAATTACCACTGGAAGATTCAATACTCTACTATGATAGCCCAAAAATGGCGCAATGCATGAAGAGGCCACGCTGAAGCTCTAGCGACGCTCGAAAGGAAAATTTCATTATGTTATTCATAATGAGCAAATTTGAAGATTTTACTACAATTTGAACAGCTCCTGATAATCTCTGCCAAAATCATGCATTTCCCAACTCCACCGACTTCAACAACAACTTCAACAAGCTCTTTGAAGGGACATTTCCGACTAGAATTTTCCAATCGTAGCACTTTTGTCTGAAGACATTTAACAGAAAAACTTTTGTTCCTCCAAAGTACTGAACAAATCAATCCAAGTCCAAAAGTGGCAGGCAAATTGAGTACGATTCTGTTTCCTACACGTCCTAAAATTGGAAGGACTCAAGACGTCTTTTGATTTCCCAGTTGTTATCAAGCTAACAGCTTCGTTCCAAGTCTCGAAATTTCTTGGCGGTAAAGTTCCAGAGCCAAAAGTGGACTCCGAACTTTCGGTTTCCACAATTCAGAAACTTCTGAATCAAACTAGATAGAGATGCCATCATAAATGAAGGGATACTCCGCAAGCCATTTATTGACAAACCCCGGCGACATCTATAACACTTGCATCTTTAAACAAGTCTTGTGGTGCCACAGTATTTTCCTCTTAAAAGCCCTTAGGAGTTGAGGTTTGTGAATTCCGACGTCTTCCGGAGGAATAAACTGATGGGACAATATTGGATTTTGTTTTCAAATGCTGCAGATACTTGATTCTTCCTCTAGCATCTCAATGCGGGAGTGTCAAACGTAAGTTGTTTTGTTGCGAAATGTCTGTGTTACTGAAACATTTTCATCGTAATTCATTTGAAGATAAATGTATTCAGAAATGACAGGTTATGTGATAGCAAGAAGATGCTATTAGTATCTTGTTTAAATTCAGTAAGTTGATTGGTCTTCAAGTCCGATAGATGCAAAACATGGAGAATACCCACTTACTTTGGAAACCTACCTTGAGTATGTTCTTTATCCATGAAGAAGATGTATCTAGATGGAAAATGCTTCATCAACTTTTTATTGCATTATTTTTAGGAAAACAAACTGATACAACAAATGCAAGAATTCAGGCAAGTCAAACAACCAGACAACGTGCTTAGTTAGCTTAGTGATTCAATAGAATCTCGTTGGACCTCCTTCATGCTTGGTTATCGAAGAATATAGTAATGAACTGCTTCTTTGGCCTCAAGAAGATGCTTTTTGGCCAAACCAACATATCCTTCGTTGAATAAATCTCTTGTATCTTCCAACTGTAATCCTTTGGTTTCAGGAAGAAAGATAAAGGGGAAGATCCAAAAGAACAAAGAAACACCAACATAAAAATAAAATGTACCTTGAATGGTAAAGACTGCAACTTGTTTGGAGAATAAAAGAGTGGACAGTTCTAAAGAACCCAGAAGCAAGGCAGAAGCCCCTGCCATTCCGTAGTTACATGGAGCTCATAGATTTCATCATGAGTAACCCATGAAACAGGAGATATTCTCATTTGAAAACCTAGATAGAAGATAAGCATGCCTATCATAAATCCTGCAGCACGTTGGCTTGTATTGGAGACATAGATACTGGAGCCAGCAACAAGTTCTCCAACCATAAAAATAGGAAAACTTATTAGTAGCATGGCTCTTCTTCCATAGCGGTCTAGCCAATAGAAAGTACAAAGGGTCCAACAAAAACTCCAGAATCCAATTGGCATCTGCACATAATGTGACTCATGACTGGTTCAACCAAGTGATTTCGTTGTGCTGGCAAGATCATAATTATTTATCAATTTCACGAGCTTAAGATATCATCTCAATTCGTTTTCGTTAGATATTTTCCAAAGAGAAAAAGTCAAGAAGTTTATGGAAATTAGGTTTGGCGACTATATACATATCGTTTTGGTTCTCCTAAAGGAAGAACCTTGTCTGTCAAGGAGTTGCTATAATAGTACTGTATGAGGAGACCTTTGATAAGCCTGGAAGAAGAGAGAGAAAATCTCAAGCCATAATTCGGCTCTTAGATTGTTTCAAGTCTCTCTTGGAATAAGTGTCCCAAAATTTTCAGAGAACTCGAGAACAGAGGAAACTACAAAGGAGAGAACAAAGGAGTTGGAACTATGCAAGGTTAACAAGGGCACATCAAAGTCCGAAATGCTATTTCAGAGGAAATTCTATAGTGGTTCTGTCTTGCTCTTCACTTTGCTATATGAGAGAGAAGATAACCACAAGGGCTTCTTGACCAAATAGGCTAGGAAGCTATCTTCTTCACCACAACTCTATGGAAGACTCTCGGAATCACTAAGTTTGAACCAGACACGTAGATTGGGACTACAGAGAAATCTTTTGAGAAAGTATATGATATGAGATTATCAGACTGGGAAACATATGCAATTTGTGACACGGTAGCTAAGATTTTCTTGTGTTTCTTTGGCATACCCAATTACAATGCTGTTTTTACCTCTTCAAAGGCTCTCCAGTTCTAGTCATGATAGATGTAAATTCTGAACATTAGGCTTCAAAGAGAGTAAAATACACAAGAAACATTCTCATGGAATTTTTACATATATGGGTCCAGTTCTATTAGTAGATTCAATGTAAATCGTTCCCAAACCCTGAGATGAAATCCAGTCCATATTTCAGAAATTTGATTCTTGGGTACTTGTAAAATTCAGAGATTCTTGAAGTATATGTCATTTAGTTCTAACAGATGTGATGATACTGTGGGATGAATCAGCAAGAATATATGGGCCACTTGAAATGTTGAAGATTCTCATTCCGGTTGTAACTCTTTTAAAAAACACATCGAATACTAGGCTCGTCACGATTGACACTTGAAAAGACTGAATTCGAAACCAACTGACTCAAGTTGACAGGATCAGCATAATAAATCAATGTCTATATGATACAAATTATTCTTGACAAGGAGCGCACAGTAGAAATGTAACTGATGTAACGTATCTCAAACGCTTTAGCTGATGCTAAGCACATTCATAGCCTCGAAACCAAGAAACAATATTCACTCTAATGGTAAGCAAAGTTCTGTTCCATCGATGTCTTTATCATTTCGTGATTCCAAAGATCAACATGCACCACAAGAAAAGCATAGTTTTTGGAAAAAGGTATTCATAAAGCAAACAGAATGTTCGATTGCATATGAAGAACGAAGAAGGTTTACTCAAGAATTTATATAGAGTACGGAAACTATTGTAGGCTTTATTCAGAGAGACTATGGAGTTTACATACGAAAGACTCGACGACACCAGATAGTAATTTCTCTAAACCAGGTCCAAAGGTTACATGAAAAGTCAGGTGAACCTGAAGAGAGGAATGCTGTTCTTGGACAATAAAAATATGTATTTCCGTATAGTTATATTTTCACAAGAAGGTTCAACATGCTAATAGTGATACTATCCATAGATTATTGTCCCAAAAAACTCCCATTTCAACACTTGATCACTTCCTGCTTATTTGATAGCCTAGAGGTTACTCATCGATGAGCTAGGCCAACTCTGTTTGAAGGCATTGGATATCATGTAGATGTTGTATATTTGAATGGGCTACGTCTAAAATGCTTTCATCTTCGATGTAGAAACAGTAGTCAAAATCTTTGTGCAATAGTGTTGCCTGAGTTATGAACCTGGAGATGGTGCAGTTAGCAACGTTCAAAGAAAATCTAAATGAATAAAGAAACATTCGCAGTAGCAAAAGCAGGTTAATATGGATCTGTTTGAGACCAAGAACTATCATTTGTAGTTTATGACATTGACATCCTTAAATCCATTCCTAGGTTTAGCCCCTATTTAAGAATGGTGCCTTGACAAGAGCTGCTACACGATACTTGCGATGATGAGGGGAACGAAATGATCATCATATTGAAACAAGTGAGAATGGTCACAATGCATATTGTCCTTGGAACTAAGAAATCAACTGCAACAAGAACACTAAGATAGTTGCATCTCTAATCTTCAAGGAGACCACGTTCATGGAATAACTATATTTGTAGTAAATGAAGGAGGCTTTTCAAATGTTTTTGAGATGTTTTTTATCCTGTGATTCGTAAAAATGCATATTGAATGATGTAAAAAGAGGAAGATACGCTTGAATGCATATATGATGGGGATACAACATTCGAACAATTCTAGAAAGAACGAATAAAAAGTCTCGTATGTATCACTGATGGATTAATGACTACACAGAATATATCGTTCTGAATGAAAGCATTTTCCCTCAACACACATATTTTGAGCAAGAAGCTTTAGGAGTTTCTCTCAAAAAAACTAACAAAACACCGCAAATACTTTTAGGATTCAGAGTCCAACTTGAAATTGAGCTCAACCGACGAATTTCCATAAAGGGCCTTTGCCCCATGTCATTGAGACTAGACACTTATGAATAACAACTGAGAGATTAAGCATTCCTGAATATATATATATATATATATATATATATATATATATGTAGATATACAGATATGCAGCTGATAGCCGAGTGTCGAGTAGAGCTTTTATCGGTATAATGTCTTGTCCTATATATAGAAAAGGTTTTGTTCCCAACTCAAACACTTTTATTACTAAAAGTTGACCCCAGCTCTTGTTTTTCAAAGAGCTTCTTTCAACAAATTACAATGATATTCAATGGCTTCACTTTCATCTTTCTTCAAATCACCTCGCTCTCAATACGACTGGCAATCAAATTAATAAATAATCACAGTATTCAGAATACTTTGTCGCATTCTTTCTCGATATGAACTTTCCAAGAAAACCATGTGGAAAAGAAACTATGACATGCATTACATACCTTAGGAGCTAATGCACACTCGTGAGCAATATGAGCAAAAAGCAGCGACGATGGAACACCACAATGACAATAATCACAAAGTATAAGATGATCACTACAATTTCCATAATGTGAACCAAAAAATTCTGATCTCTTCATTTCTAAATGGCATGAACTGCATTCACCCATTTCATTTGGACATTGCTGTTTATGACTCTGTTCATAATCTATCAAAGCTCCTTGCCAACCACATGAATGAGGACATTGAAGACGTAGTTTCAAGATAACTTTCTCTGCAAATGGTGAGACTTTCCAATCAGGACAAACTGTTCGACAGGTTGGACAACTTGATTCGGTCCAATTTTCGATACAATCTTTGCAAAAAACATGACTACAATTCTCTGAACAACAAGGATCAGTACAAATAGAGCGACAAATAGCACAAACATAATCTTCGGTTTCAAAATACTTTGGTTGCGTTCTAACGTTCACTGAGTTGGAAGTTTTTGCTATGAAATAGGTCATCATTTCAAAAGGTGGATACATAGGGATATGAGAACTTGACTCTTGTTGTTCAAGTCGTCGATGTTGCATAAATAAAATAAACAATAAATTCATCTCTTTCAAACCAGTATTCTTATATTCTAAATAACTTTGGTTTAAGCAAGAAGCATCTTTCAATGATGAACGAAGATGTTGTGCTGTCCTATTGGTTTTCAAAGTAGATTGACCTGAACTTCTGTTGAGATTGGAAGCATTCGCTTCTTCTTCCAACTCGCATCGTCTACGCTTTAAGTCCCGATCAATTTCAAAAGCAAGTCTTTCTCCGAATGTACGATCATTTCCATGAATGTTCAATTCAGTCAATGTCTGATTCTCTTTCAATGCTTCACTTAGATATATGACACCTTCGGATGTAATATTATTGTAGCCAATATCCAATATAGTCAATGTATGATTCTCTTTCAATGCTTCACTTAGATATTTGGCACCTTCGGATGTAATGTAATTTCCACTAATACTCAATGCAGTCAATGTATGATTCTCTTTTAGTGCTTCACTTAGATATTTGGCACCTTCGGATGTAATATTATTTCCATACATATCCAATGCAGTCAATGTATGATTCTCTTTTAGTGCTTCACTTAGATATTTGGCACCTTCGGATGTAATACTATTTCTGGCAATATTCAATTCATCCAGTGTATGATTCTCTTTTAGTGCTTCACTTAGATATTTGGCACCTTCGGATTTAATATCATTTCCATACATATCCAATGCTGTCAATGTATGATTCTCTTTTAGTGCTTCACTTAGATATTTGGCACCTTCGGATGTAATGTAATTTGTACCAATACCCAAGTAAGTCAATGTCTGATTCTCTTTCAATGCTTCACTTAGATATTTGGCACCTTCGGATGTAATATTATTTGTACCAATATCTAATTCAGTCAATGTCTGATTCTCTTTCAACCCTTCACTTAGAAATTCGGCACCGTCGGGTGTAATATTATTTCTGGCAATATACAATTTAGTCAATGTATGATTCTCTTTCAATGCTTCACTTAGATATTTGGCACCTTTGGGTGTAATATCATTTCCACCAATATCCAATTTAATCAAGGTATGATTCTGTTTCAACGCTTCACTTAGATACTTGGCACCTTCGGATGTAATATAATTGTTGTGAAAATCTAATTCAGTCAATGTATGATTCTCTTTTAGTGCTTCACTTAGATATTTCACTCCATTTAGATCAATCATTCGGCAAGCTAGATCGAGACTAGTTTCAAGAGTCATCCAAAGAGGCTCAAAGGGAACATCACTGGTAGGCGATAATTGCAGAATCAAATAATCAAAGAAAGCTTTCAAATGTACTCGTTTTCTTTGCAGAAAATCTAAAATATCTGAAAACTGAGGCAGTCTCCATTGCATATCGAAAATAGCATAACAACTTTGAAGAGAAGCATCCTCCAAAATTTTCAACAGCATCAATAGTTGTGGATTGGATATGGTTCTACACGTCATTGCCAATGACTTGAGAGTTGAAATACAACGAAAACTATCGACCAATGTAGACCAAGTGTTGGATAAGTCAAACCTGTCCAAGTCAATATAAAGAAATGAGGAACAATGGCCTTTTCGAAATAGAAAAGATAACAATTCAAGTATAATATAACTGTCAGTATCATCAACTTGAAGAAAAAGTATGTTACTAGTAACTGAGCTTGGAATTTGTTCGATAACTTCACAGAGTTGAACAATATCCGTTTCCAAAAAGCAAGTGACCACATATTCAAACAAAGTTGGATATTGAGTAATACCAGCTTCAAGTTGACCACGAAGACCTGAAGAACGAGTCTTTAGGAGGCTCAAGTTGATAAACTTGAACTTTTCTAGCATCAAGTTTCTACAGTTATCATTCACCTTGTTCAGGAGCTGAAGAAAATTTGGGTTGGTTCTATACTCAAAGTTTGCAGCTTCTATTGGAGAGTTTCCAAGAAGAAAGTTAAAAATAGCTTCTCTTAAAGAGTCAGAAATCTCAAAGTTGAAAGCGTTATTCGTCGACGTCGAACCTCTGATATTCTGAAAAGTAGACTTTTCTTCGTTTGGGCTCAAGGAAGGAGGTGTTGACTGAGTGCTTTTAGTAGTATCACGAGTCTCTGTTTCCATAGAGAGTGTTGCGGAACAGGTGCCTTTGGTCCAATTGCGACGACGAAATTTTGGGACATTCTTTCATGACCATCTTTATGGCATATATCCGACAAGAGGCAGCATTGTCATAATTTGACAAGTTACTATTTCACTTTTTTGAAACATCCAAAAAGTTTCGACATGACAAGTTGCCCAAGTAGAGTCATTAATATTCTAATTTTACAGGGCTATACTTGGATTCAGTTTCAAGATTGTTACAAAATTTTGTGCATTTTGAAGAAGAATAGTTATACTAGACAATGCTGCTAATTCTGCCTCACTATAAATTCTTGACTGATTCTTCAAGGCTTTTCTTGTGATTGGGACTGGAGGTTTGTTTGGAGAGGGAATAGTAATGAGTCATGTCTTGTAATAAAAAGGTAGGACAATGCTACTCTTCCGTTTTGCCCATATATATCTGTATCGATACAAACAACTTTAAAGAGAGTTTCAACTGCCTACTGTTATACTGTCCTACTAGTGTTTCTACTTAAGAGGAAGGATACCTTGAATTACTATCGTTCTCTGCAACCAATCTATAGACGCTGAAGTGTGTGCAATCTTCTGAAGGCTATTTCTGAAAGTATCTTAATTCTAAGAGGCACACAGTCCCTGTCTTACCATTGAAAATAGTCCAGCTAAGCGTCTTTCTTTTTTTTCCAATGTTCAATACTCATAGTTCAGAATAGTGAGCATCATACTATCAATAACTTCCGAATAAGACTTTTTTCTTGCAGCAAGTAACGAAAGTTCCAAGCTCTGATAAATTGGTATGTTCCATTGTCTCTTTCACAAAGTGATAGAAAATTTTGAAGTAAACCATAGTCTTTACACCATGTCACTTTGCGTAATTGATGTAATTTGTGTTTATCGTTCGCACATAGTCAAAGATATGCGATCTGATGAGACAAATTGTCACTCTTGAAAGGAAAAATTGAGTCGAATTGAATCTCTTTCTTGTCTGTATTGGATAATAGTCTTTGATAGCTGCCACTGTGAAGATTATTCTGTAAGCAGCTGAGCTTTTCTAATCTAAAGGAGTTCCACATAGTCTGTTTCGTAGATAAGAGACAAAGAGTGGAAAGTTGAAACAGGAAGTGTGGAAAACAAGTATTAAAGTTTCGGGTTACCGAGATTTCTCTTACCGATTGCACTGTTGATTTTAGTTGATCTGTAAGTCGTTGAAAGAAACTGTGCTATCGTAAAATATGTTTCTCAAGGTTGAAATCACTTCAAATATTCTTTCTCTAAGCAGCTTTATCTCAATGTCCCATATGAAACAAAGAAACACTAGATTTCTTGTTTGAATTCCAAAGTATATCTTTAAAGAAAATTGTATAAACTATACAACTCTATAAACTTGTAAAGTTTGTGTTGAATTGCACAAGTTGTTTTTGTGAATATTTGGCCGCCGTCAAAGGATGACTAGTGAAACTTTTTCGAATATGTCCGGAGAATCTGTTAGATACGAAGAAATATTTCAAGATGGTCTAAAAATTGACGAAAATTTTAGCAAAGTATGGTTGACAAACTTAATCTTCAACTAGAGTGTAAGTTCAAATCCGTTGCTTCATTTCTTGGAGAAAAAATACAAGTTGGAGGAAAAGGTTTCAAAGGTGAGAAGGAAACCTTAGAAGACATAGCACAGTTGATTGCTTCCAAGAAGTTTCCCGAAGATTTTCCAGTTCAGCCAAGTCCTGGTAGTATTTCGAGAATCTTTCTTAGACGAGAGTTTATCAAGAGGTGGAATCGACACATTGAAAGTCTTGATGCAGAAGGTTGCAGTCCTCCACCCCAGCAGATCATAGTTTCTGCAGCTAGTGGTCTAGGAAAGAGTGTAGATCTCTATATGGCTGCTGTGTTTTCAAGGCATTGCAGGATTCTCCTGCAGTATATTGCAAATGCAGCGGCGTGGTTGAAGAACATTAATAACCTCTCTCAAATGGTTTCCCGTTACTCGAAAATATTGCTTTTTATGAATTTCTCCATTCTGGACGAGTTGTCGGAGTTTTCATTCATGGGACCACGAGGTTTTAAACTGCGCTCCTTTTAAGCATATGACATATTTTTGTATCAAAAACCAAGATCTGAGTTAGGGAGTATAACTATTCAGTGAATGAAATGCGACAAACGATAAACAGAATTAAGCAAGACCCCTTTTTAGAACTTTGTCTTTTGACATCAAAGGAATTGACTATTTTTATTGTTACACTTCTTACCAATATGTTTAAATTAAGTATTCCTACGTGGACGAAAGGCTTGACAGCTTCGAAGTTTTCGTTAACTGTATTCAAACAAACTCTTTAAAGACCACTTTCGTGTAGTCTTCCAACGACTTCAATGACATCTTGTGTCATGACGATACTAGATGCTTCCTACGGAAAGAACCCCAACCATGAAAACAAGGTTTATTAGATACCTGCAACACCACAAGTACATAGAAATAAACATGACTTCAATAGTCGTCTTCCCGACTACGATACAAGTGCAATGGGCCTCCTGCAGAAACCGAAAACAAACCACATCTTACTGCAAGATGCTGATATTCAATGGAAAAATGTTCAAAGTCAGCTACAGAAGAAGAAGGTTCAAAAATAACACGAACCAAACCCCCTTCACCAGGACTTCCACTTTCTCCAAAACCACTTCCTCCTGAACCTCCTCTTCCGTTAGAATACAAAATATGATAATACGGTTTGCCTCCAGTTCCACCTCGTTCAATAACTCCTCGACTTCCAACACCTCCCTTTTCTACGCTTGGACCACTCCCACTACCACCAATACCGCCACTACCAAAAGGTCCGGCATTGCCTCCTTCGCCACCTCCGCCAGATAGAGAGAGGAAAGTTGAACCTGTTCCATCCTCCCCCCTAACTTGTGCGCTACCACCTTCGCCACTATTACCAACAAGCACCATAAGTTCTTTTCCAGGCCTCACTTTAACGTGACCGAAGGCTGTACCACCTGCACCACCTCCACCTCCACCAGCAGAAAGAGCAAAGCAAGGAAGTACAAGTACACCACCTCCACCTCCACCACCACCGCCACCAACAACGACGGCTCTTGCGTTGTGAGTGTTGGAGGGCACGTTAACTATATGCAAACCAGGAGTAGTAAAGCTGTGTTTGTATTCTATTCGAGGATTCCCTCTTTGAGTAACGAAATACGCTTGAGAGTCACTTTTGAAATAAGGTTCTAATAAGTTTTCTTCCAGATGTCCTTGAAACTGAATGCGAGAAACTCCTTGAACCGACTCGTAAACTCTCCCTTCTTCTGTCAAGGACACATTCTCAGATGGGCATATGTCTGGCGCAAAACTTGTATCCAAGGGAATATCATTCACTTTTAGTCTAACCTCACTCATAGCAGCCCCTCTACAGTCTGGTATATCTGCTGTTATATTCACTGGTGGTATTAATTGGACTGAAAAGACCTTGAACAATGTATGGTTTTCAAGTAATGACTTGCTTGCGAAAACAACTGAAACAGACGGACCTTTTGGAACCTGTACTGTGTAAATGCCAGGATATGAATGACTTATTTGATAGCATTCTCCTAAGGTAAGAAGACATGACAGGAATAAAAGGGATAGCCAGTACATAGAGGAACTTGCAGGGACTTCAATCACAGATTGATTTGACTGACGGAATCAGATACAAATGAATCGCTGCTTCTTTTTACCAAGAGGATTGGAACGCCAATGGAGATAGACAAGAATGATACTGGACAAGCTGCACGTGATTGGCCAAAACTGCGGCTCCTGCCAAATCCTAACTGTGCTTACAGTTCACCTTCAAATGGGAATATGAAATGAAACATGAACAGTCGAGGGGAACTACTTTAGAGACCGGTAGACGTTTCAGGTTGCGTAAAGTTCCAGCCAGAGTAAAACGATTACATAAATTTTCCACCGAACACACTCGCGTCCCAAACCTTCTGACCTTACCCGTTGATTATATAGTGTAACTTAGTAGTTTTTGAAATAGTTGAAGACGGATACTTATGTCAGTTGGAAAACAATTCTGCTTGGTTCTAACTCGTTTTTCAAGTCTTTGTTTTTAAGCATGACTTTTATTCCAACCAATTTCTGTCTTCATTTCTATCACTGAAGCAGGAGCGACCAGGCGTTTAGAAAAGTCTGTCTTTGGTTTTCTAAACCTCTAAGGTCTTGACGAGAATTCAGTTTTGTCAGTATGAAATTTAGCTGCCAGTTCTTTGCAAGTGCTCTCTATTTTCTTCCAAGCTCGAGAAACTGGAGTGAACGAAGCCATCTATCCTTCTACAGGTTTACCTTGCAACATCTTCAAGTACTAGCTTGTTGTTGTCACGTTGCAGCTGACATATGTTTAACTTTGGGCAATTCGGTCGTTTTACAGGAATAATTTCTAGCAATAACTGTTACATCCCTTGTTGTTGTTTGTTTGTAGTCTTATTGTTTTTCAGTCTTACTCACGTCAACGCTCTTTTACATGCATTTACAAGCAATACAAACTATGCTTCAACGGTAGAACTATGTTCATACCCCTCTGCCATGGCTGCTTGCCAATTTTTATTTTTCAAATATGATTTAGGAGAATCATTCGTCGTGTAGGCTTTTCTTTCATATATTAGAAAGCAGTTAATTTTTTGTTGTTTTTTTCTAGTACTACTGTCCTTTTTCTATCTGTATTTTATGTTTTGTAACTCTTGAATGACGTTTTCTCCTTTTTTATTTCGCCGATACACTAAACTGTTCTAGATGAGGATATAGTAAATTTTTCTATATGCAGAAACGTGGTACTTTTTTCATTAACTTTCACATCACCACCTCATGTTTGTTTCATGAGAACAATTAGAAATACTGATGCATAAAGGACAAATAACATATGGAAATTCTTCAAGTTTTTCACTTGGGTTCGACCTCTCTAAATT
This sequence comes from Galdieria partita, assembly GCA_025991245.1. Taxonomy (NCBI): domain Eukaryota; phylum Rhodophyta; class Bangiophyceae; order Galdieriales; family Galdieriaceae; genus Galdieria; species Galdieria partita. The sequence goes on from BQMJ01000012.1 coordinate 49,819, forward strand.
CTTTCTTATCTATGGACTTTTTTTTTGAGGCGATAACTTTATCGTTCTTCTAACGAAGCGTAGGTAACTTTAGAAAAACAGTTAACCCTTTTAAGAATACACGATTTTGTTTCCCTTTCTGAAACGGCAGTGTCTTCCCCAACTCATTGCATTGTCGTAAAAAACTTTCCTATTTAAGTAGTAGGAAAGCTCAGTATCAAAAGCAGGATAGCACCAATTGGAGGGTACGAAGATCTTTGAATAAGAAATTACTCTCATAGAAACCAGCACGGGGTAACATGAGTGCATATCATTGTCTAGAAACGGATGGTTGAACTGTCTAAAACAAAAAACTGAGACTTGATGATATGACATTTAGTAGATTGATTAGTGTCTGCAAGGCTCACGACATTGTACACAAGCGTGTACCAGTTTACCTAAGAAGTACACGCTTTCTTTTTTCCCCAAATATCTTTGAATGCCGTTTAAAGTAGTTATTATATGTCTCTTCCTTCTGTGTTATGTGTTTGATTTTCTTTTACGAAGCTCATATACTTCTCTCTCACAAACATGATTAATTGTTTGGAAAACTCTGTCACCATCTCTGATACTTACAGCTCTGCTTGCATCTTGATAATAAGAAACGGAACTTCAATACTGTGGTTGTTTGTGAAGCATAAGTTTGAGGGTTTACAGGATGACTGCTTACGTTGTTGAATTCTTTTTATCTACAGAAAATGTCATGTCTGCAAGTTACTTTTGTAACTTTTAAAACACTTCACTGTGGATAGTTTGAAACTTTGTCTCTTCTGTGGTTTTTGAAGCAGAAAAGTTTGTTCAAAACTTTAATGGAAATATTCTTGATATAGTTTGAATTCAATAATATTTGTTAGTACGATTGGTCGAGTCGAATCCAATCATACAGTAAGATCTACAGAAATTTAGTCGAAATAAGTAACCCAGTTGTGCATCCAAAAAGCATGAATACCTTAAGAAAGAAAATGTTCTAAATAAAGGGCTTTGATGCTCTTAAATAGATATTCCTAAAAAAATGAAAATAGATAGGAAGTCTATCATAGACCAACTTTCTTCAGGCTCGACTTGTTTCACAGAAAAGGACCGTAACTAGAATACGTTCCATACAATTCTAAGCGACTGCAATAGGAAACTTTGTAAGATCTGGCCGAGAATTCCTCTTTAGAAGACATTCTACTGGTAATAAACAAAAAAGTTGAAAATTGTGAAAAAATGGATCAAGAAGGACACAACAGTTTGGATTGAGAAGAATGAGAGCAGTGATTCAGAGAGTTAGCCAAGCTTCAGTCTCTGGGGGTGGAAAAGTTGCATCCATTCAACAAGGTATTCAGTTAGTTTGCTACTGGTTTCTGTTTAACTCTCTCTTCTATGTAAAAGGTCTTTGCATACTATTAGGGATAGCTGCAGAAGACACTGTAAGTCGGATCTATTTTGTCTTTTTAATATTATGAATTTCTCTATATTAGGAGGAAGACCTTGATTATGTGTAAGTACTTTGTGCTTTTATTCGTTTTGTTTCAAACGTACGATTTATTCAGTATTCAAAAGACACTTCAAATCAAAGCTTTTTCTGGTGAGGACGAAGAGGAAAGATGGAAAAGAAACGTTGTGGACATTCAAGGTGAAATATTATTGGGTATGTAACAGGAAATGTCTACCATTATTTGGGTTTCTACATTGTTTCCATAGTTTCGCAGTTTACTTTGCATGCCGTCTTCAAGGGCCAGGGTAAAGTTTCCTTTCATCGTTCTATGCCTCCCGACACGAGTAGACAAATGTTCCAACTAGCCATCGACAAGTTTCAAGAACGCTACAAGCAAAATGCTGTTAAAGGTAAGAAGAAGAATAAGAACACCTATCGACAACTTCAAAGTTTTTACCCCCAGCTTGTGTATTTGGATCATATATGAATGTATCCATAGTGAACGATGGACCCGTTACTTTTATCATTGACTCCAAAAGTCCTAAAGTAAGTCAATGGCAATTTCCTTTCTTAAGAGCCCATAGTGCTGTTGTAGGGACTCTAATAAAGGAGATTTCATTTAGTCATTCTATGGGGAAGCGAAATCGACAAGCAAAGTCATCGACTCATAGCAAAGGTCCTGTAGAAGAAGCGACAGAAGAAGACTTGACTTATGATCCTTCTACTTATGACTTTTTCTTTGAGTTAGATAGTGAATGGCCTTGTCTCACTTTTGACTTTTTAAAGGGAGAATCCAACTCTCAAACAAGCCAACCATTCTCAGTGGGTTTTCTTAGTGGAACACAAGCAGATAAACCTCACAAAAACCAAATATTGTTTGCAAAGATATCAAATATATATAAAAGAAGACCAAAGACAGACAGCGATTCTGATGATAGTGAAGAAGAAGAAGAAGAGCAGGTACCCATCTTGCAGTGACAAAGTTGCACTCATGAGAAATTCGTTTTAGGAACCTCAGTTCTATAGCTACACCTACAAGCATAGAGGTACAGTGAATAGGATTCGTGTGGCACCCCAACCAGAGGCATCTTTAGCAGCTCTATGGTCAGACACTGGGGTTTTTGAGTTTATTCGTTATGGACCGTTATCAGCCCTAGAAAGAAGTGGTAGAAAAGTTGATTTGATTCAGAATCTTCAGAACTTTGAGGATCCCAGTGGGGAAGGTTTTGCCATTTCATGGTCTTCTGTATCAGTTGGTCAGTTGGTTTGTGGGAATTGTGCAGGATATATTCGATGGTGGCTACCTTCTAGTGAGACCGGTTCTTCTTTTGTTGTTGACTCACAGCCGTTTGAAGGCCATCAAACTTCAGTAGAAGACCTGCAATGGAGTCCTGTAGAACCCACAGTTTTTGTTAGTAGCTCTGTGGATCAAAGTATTCGTTTCTGGGATACAAGGTTGGGAAAACATTGCGCATTAGCTATGGAACGGGCACATACGAGTGATATCAACGTGTTGTCATGGAATCCAATAGATACTCATTTATTAGTATCAGGTGGTGATGAAGGAATTTTCCAAGTTTGGGATTTACGAACACTATCATCTTCTACTACCGAACAAAGTTTCCAAAACTCCACCAGCCCTGTTGCCAAGTTTGACTTTCACAAGAGTCCTATCGTCGCAATAGAGTGGTCACCTTTTGAGAGCTCATCTCTAGTTTGTGCAGCCGCCGATGGAAGAATTAGTTTTTGGGACCTTTCCCTGGAAGCTGACCAAGAGGAAGAAACCGAACAGGGAATGAACTTGGATGAGAAATGGAAAGACATTCCAGCACAACTACTTTTTCTGCATGAAGGACAGAAGGATCCCAAAGATGTCCACTGGCATCCTCAAATTCCTTCTCTTACTATGTCGACAGGTTTGAACGGTTTCCATATCTTCAAACCAGAAAATATATAATGTTCCAATTAAATTGGACTTTCTACTAATCCCAGTATTTGATTAAACCATCCCAACTACAGGTTGCAACTTTACTAGGTTCAACAGGATGCCATGCACATCCTATAGTCACAGCATCATGAACTTTCAATGTCCGAAGTATTCGGTGCCGTTTCCAATCCCAAAAGAATAATTTGCCACTACTGTCACCAGATATGACAAAACGACCGTCTGGTGATATATCTGGTTGGCAAGCATATCCAGCAACAATATGACCAGCAAACCTCTTCCTATGATGAAATTTGAATGATTCACCTCGCACACTAAAAGTAACTATCTGATTGTCCAGACTCTGATAACAAACCCATCTTCCAGAAGGATGCACAACAGAGGCAGGCATAGAATGCATCGAGGGATCAGAAATATATTTGACAACCACCGGTATTCCATATTCCCAGACCCTAAGAGTCTTATCATCTGAAGAGGAAACAAACCGTTTGTTCTCATCTATAAAGGTTATCGTATTCACTGCGCCAAGATGCTGCTCATAACTTTGCACCATTTCACCACTACGACAGTCATACTGCAGAATTCTCTTATCTGAACAACCGACTAAAAACTCATTGCTACCATCATTTCCCATGTGGAACTTTACACAATAAGGATTAGAAGCTATTGAAAATGTCTGCAAGCAAGAACCCGTCTCGGTGTCCCAAAGTCTTAAAAACCGATCGTAACCAGCACTTAGGAAACGCTTCCCATCGTGGTCGAAAACTATGTCGCGTACCGCCTTGGAGTGACCCAAATAAGTTCGTACTACTTGATAAGATGAATAAACATCCCATAATTTAACCTTTCCGTCCATACTAGAAGATAACAAGAGATGACCGAAACCGGGAAAAAAACGAATAGCTGTCACGCCCTTTGTATGACCAGTTAACGTTGTAACTGCCTTTTTGGGAATAAAACAGTCATGTTCTCTATCCTTTTTCCAATTTGAAGGAGGTTCAATAAAAGATCTTCCTCTGTAGTCGTACATTTGCTTGAGATGGAAAATACTCTTTGTTTGGCTCGCAGTGTCCAGGGTTTCTTCTTCCTTTGCCTCTTGTACTATAGTATTATCCAATTTTTGATTCTGTTTTGAGTCTCCTTTCTTCGTTTTTTTGTGCTTATTCTCTGTCTCCTCGTTATTTCCCTTCGTTGTTGGATCTATAGCATCCCATCCAGTGTGGTCAAGTTCCCAACGCTTTCCAATCTTTCGATAAGCGTTATGTATAGGAGCTTCACTACGGTATACTCCTAAACTTGGGTCCCATGCAACGCCTGTTCGCTCAAAAGAGTTCAACTGTTCTGTAAAGGCAAAGTCAGATACTTCATATTTCTCAGTGTGCCCCGTTGGTATGCTAGGTCTTCTTAAATTCAGTGTTCTTTCTTCTTCAGTCGTTTTCGTCCAATACACGGGAGCCCACAACTCCTGGAAAGTAGCGTTATGTTGAAGAACACTGGTAGAAGGTGCCAAAAATTTTTCAGCTTTAGGAGCCTTCTTGTCAATTACTGCTCGAGTAACCTCGTCCACTTGGGGAGCAAGTTCTACGGGAAAAACTTGGGTTGTTACAACTTGCGGTTCTTGAGAAGCTTGCTCTACCTCTTCTGACTTCCCATATTCTGCAAGGTATTCCATCCTTACAAAAGAACCCACGAAAATCAACGCATTAGCAAAATGGGAAGATCTGAGCCTATAGAATGGTTTTGACACTCAACCCTAAAGATGTAAAGCTGAGTTTTTAGTTGTGACGAGATGTAAAACAGTATTCATTGTATTCTGCAATGAACCTACTTGAAGAGTGAATAAAAATAAATGTCACTAGTACAGTTTCATTTGTAAGAACTGCTATTGAATTTGTTACGCACAGCTATCATTTAAAGCCTAAAACTCACATAGGCTTTACATCATAAAATATTGCCACAAAGAAGCTGTTTCATATTTTCTTTGCTCAGTCTAATATGCTTGAAACCACATCCGTATCCTACATTGTAACGCTATAATGAAATGGAATGAGGAACAACATGTTCCTAATGAAAATTCTCATGCTTCAACTCTATTCAAGACTCTTAATATCCTTTAAAGGGGAACTTTTTAGAACCTTTAAAATAGGTTCTGTTCTCATATTGCATTGACAGATGTATTGCAATTGAATGTGAAAAGTAGTGTTTCCAAAAGGATACATCATATCTTCTAAAACCATAAGGACAAGGATACAAAGTTGATCAAATCCAGTCCATTCAACTTTACGTGCCTTCTATATTCGAATATCCTAATATGACATGAGTCATACACATGACTCATTCATACATTTATTTGATTTCAGGTCCATCATACTGTCTGAAACATAGAGATTCTCAATCCAACGTCCCTCTTCAATAGCTAATTTACGATTCTTCTCCAAAATATCGTCAATTTCGCTAGAGCTTGTTGCTTTCCACCCTATATATGACTGAATATCACTAGTACCAAGAACATATTTAGTTTGTTCTTCAATAATTTCCTCAGACCACCGTGTCAAAAAATTTTCTCTTATTTGTTGCCAATCTCCAACAGCGTACGAACACAAAGCAGTTTTCAACAGATTCCACTCATAAGAACCCCAAGTCTTTTCTCCATCCAGAGAGAAAACTTTATTTTTCTTATAGACAGCAGGTTTGAAGTAGCTAAAAAAGTCAACACCAATGTATGAAATGAAATCGAACACCAAACTTACTCCTGATTAATAGTACCATCAGGTAAGAGAATTTCCTCAGGGCTCAATAGTTTTCTCAATATTCTACTCCACTCATCTCGTGACTTTTCATGGTCAGGGATACTTGCACTCTTCAAAGCTTCCTTCATTCGTCTAGTCGAGGTGCCGTGAGTGAACAAATCCCACTGACCAATTCAAAATAATTACGCGGGAACGGATCGAAACATCATTCGAAATGTTGACCAGGCTCAACATGAACCGAAGATTAACAGAGAAAGTTATCGAAACCACTTGGAAGTACTGTAATAACGGAACGAGGCCCAATAGAAATATTCTAATGTCCTTGTGATTTATCTATCTACGTCATCCAAAATTTTATTCGAATGCAAATCAAATGAAACACATTGACATAAAGTTACTTTATAATTTAGTGCAACCCCTCTTTGGCTTCTTTCGAAGAAAAAGGCATAATACAAGATGCAAATAAATTTTTAAACAGGATGTCATTAAATTTCTCCAAGTGAAAATCAACTATGTTCTCCTCATTATTCCTTTCAATAGTGCTATGGAACACTTTATATAGGATTCCTTCAGTATATCGGTCAAAGAAAAATGCATTTGATCTCTTCTATCTGTCATTTCCTTTGAAACTGATTTATCTTCTTGGGTTACATTGTCTATTCTTTTCCAATCGTATCGTGTATTTATGAGATCTCCAACGACATTCTCTAAGCTTCTCATTGTATCTGATTCAATAGGGAGTTCTTTTGAATATTAGTAGATTCCTTTCAAGACTTGTAGACCCCAGCAACTTGAAAAATTCAAGATATAGAAACAGGGAAAAGACAAACGAGCTACTGATTATCAAGTCTATATCAATATATGAAATACCAGAATTCGGTACAAGTTATCTGGGCAAGACTTTGTAGGGAGACGAGGGTTTGATAGGACAATCTTTGCTCTATCTGATATTTAACACACCCTGAGTAATTGTTAAAGTTTCGAAAGAACTTTTTATTCCTGAAAATTTATCATGCAAAACAACCAATTCCTTCTCCTGACATAGTCTATCCGCACGAAGCAAGGTCTCTCAAGGAAGTCTTTCATAGACTCAGTTCCAAGTCAGTTTGCAACAATGAAGTGATATCTGATCCTAAGCAAAGGTTCTACGACCAAGATAATGCCCCACAAGTGTGTTTCATATGTATATACATGAGTCTGCTATGTCAAACTCCGACAAAATAAATTATCGTTCAAAGTGACGAACTTCAACGATAGAAATTCAAATATGACCATTCTTTCCCTACACCAATGGAGAAGATGTGGCTTTCATGTTACTGGCTTTTATGATAACTACTCTCCTAGTTGCATTATTCTAAGGACAACGACTTCATTGGTTTCTCATATTTGTGAAAAATATTTTCATATGAATACACGAGCTTGTCCCAAAGGTCCAACTGTAATATGGTTTCGAAAATCTTTACGAATACACGATAATCCTACTCTACAACTAGCCACACAACTAGCTTCTCAACTTTATCCACTTTTTATTTTAGATCCTTATTATATCAATCCTGAGAAAATAGGATTTCAGCGCTTTCGGTTTATGTTGGAGTGTATGAAGGACCTGGATAACTCGTTGAGAAAATATAATAGCAGTTTGCTGGTTATCTATGGCGAACCTGTAACTGTACTCGAAAACTGTTACAGAACTTGGAATTTTTCTTATTTGTGCTTTGAAAAGGATACAGATATCTATTCTAGAAACAGAGATAAAAAGGTACTGGAACGCATGAAAGAACTTGGAGTCCAGTGTTTTCTAGAAAGTGGCCATACCTTGTACGACTTGGATGTATTGGTGGGCTGGTTGAATGGAAAAAGTCCTCCTACTCAAATGACTAGTTTCTTAAAGCTAATAGAGCAAGTTGGACCACCTCCAAAGCCAATAGAGATTACTTGCAATATTCCACCTTTAACGATAGATATGATTGGCTCTATGAAGGTATCTAATGTTCCTGAAATACATGAAATTCCAGGTTATGAGTTTATAGCTGTGCCAACGACTTGTCCATTTCAAGGAGGCGAGTCTCAGGCATTGGAAAGAATGCAACAAGTTGTCAAACGAGAGCAAGGAAACTGGGTTGTTACATTTTCTAAACCGAATACTTCACCAACAAGTCTCAATCCTCCATCCACAACTGTTTTATCTCCATATATCAAATGTGGAGCTCTTTCCGTTCGTCTATTCTTTTGGGAATTGAAGAAAGTGGAAGATTGCTTCTCTGTGAAGACAAAGCCACCTGTAAGTCTCATTGGTCAATTGTATTGGAGAGAACATTTTTATCTCCTGGGATATACTATTCCTCATTTTGATCGAATACAAGATAATCCACTGTGTAAAAGTATTCCTTGGGAATATAGGCAAGACTGGTTCCAAGCTTGGGAAGAAGGACAAACGGGATATCCTTTCATTGATGCTGCTATGACTCAACTCAAACAATGGGGCTGGTTACATCATCTAACACGTCATGTTGTTGCGTGTTTTCTTACAAGAGGAGACTTGTGGATAAGTTGGTATGTGAAACCGGAAAGTTGTATCCATTTTTTTCTTAAAATTGGTAGGGAAAAGGGTAAAGAAGTTTTTGAAAAGTATTTGATCGATGGAGATTGGAGTATAAATGCAGCTAATTGGATGTGGTTATCTTGCTCTGCCTTCTTTACGAGATATTTTCGAGTCTATTCTCCTGTTGCATTTCCTAAGAAGTACGATCCTCATGGCAACTTTGTTCGATACTTTCTACCTGTATTGAGAAATATGCCTAGTAAATATATTTACGAGCCTTGGAAGGCTCCCCTGAAAGTCCAAAAAGACGCAAACTGCATTCTTGGTAAAGATTATCCCTTTCCAATTGTAAACCACGAAGAAATGAAGAAGAGAAATATCCAAAAGATGATCCAAGTTTTCCAAAATAAATCCTTATAAGCGTATTTGGAGCAAACATAAATGAAACATGACAACTAGCACTTTATATTATAAAATGTAGACTCAGTGTCCTAGAGAGTCAATCTTCATAGCCATTATAAAATCATTCTCTGTCAAACCCTTCAAAGCATGAGTCGAGAGATCAATTCTAACTTTGTTGTATCCTATACACAACCTTCAACTAGAATAACGAATAACTACTTGCCAAATACCAGTCAAGTGCAGGTCTGGATGGTGTCCCTCTGCCTAGAAAACTTTTGAAGACTCAAGATTGAAACTTCCGGACTTGGACTTACCTCTGCTACGTCTGCTATTCGTTGAAAATAGCGAATTGCCGACATAAAATCGGAAAGTTCCAAGTCTTTTGAGATTTGTTTATTATCAGGGGACACTTTCCAACCTTTCACCTTGTGAAGTAATTGTTGAACTTGTTCCTTTTCTAAAGTTTCTAAGTCAAGGTCAGGGATATGTACCAGAATACAACAAGTTGTTTCATACTTCCAATTCCTTCACACGGCAGGCATCGGGACTTTGAAGTGATTTCCGTTGAAAAATTCCTTTGAGTCCTAAATAAAGCCAGTTGAAACAGACGACCCTGCATACTTTGCACAACACAAATGTCTTCAAGACGAGCAATCAATGCCAATCGACGCTCCTCGAAGAATTCGACGTTTTCCTTTATTCATCTCCAAACAACTTTCTATTTACCGAAATAGACATATCTCTAAACCTTGTCAATGCCGAAACTAAAACAAACAATGAAATTGAAAAGAGATATAAAACTTCATACTTGCCTATAGGATATTTGGCTATTATATCTTCTTTCAACAAACCTCTACTTTTTCGTTCCATTACTCGCGGAGTCCTGTGAAGATAAAAAGATAGAAAAAATTTCTTCAGCAACTTTTGCAATAGGAAGACGACGAAATTTTGCCACTTGTTTTAAATGTTCATACGTCTCCTGACGTAAGGAAACACGAGATTTAAAAAAGCGTACCGTTTCATAATTATAATTTTGTGCATATTCTGCCAGGGCTTCTTTTCCCATACGATAACAAAAGTTTCCAAAACGTTCTCCTCTCTGCTTCTCCATTCGATAATACGCAAACAATGGCTCTAATATAGTCTCCAAATCCGACTCGTTGACTTTATCCTTGTAAACAAAAGCTAGTCTTGTCTGATGGGGACATCCACCTATCCAAATCTGATAGGAATTAGGACCTTGCCCAACAAGACCTAACTCAGCAGTATATGGACGTGCACAGCCATTCGGGCAACCAGTCATTCGAATGATAAGAGGCACTTTGTTAAGACCACAATGGTGAAATAAAGCTTCGATGCGTTTCACAATATTCGGCATCACACGCTCTGATTCAGTTACTGCAAGTGGACACAATGGAAATGCAGGACATGCCATACTATCCCGAAATATAACACTAATATCTTCCACTAGAGGAACATTATGTTCCTTGAAAATATTCGTGATTTGTTCTTTCGTATTTGGTTCGATTTCTTTAACCAACAGATTCTGCTCTGGAGTAACATTCAGTCTAACTTCTGGAAAAGTGTCTATCAAAACTCTCAAAGCAGTCTTCAATCGCATTGAAGCATCGTTTTTGATTCTTCCATTCAGAATCGGAACCCCTAAAAACAGCTTACCATTTCCCTGTTGAAACCATCCCAAATAGTCTTCATGCTTCCACGGAATAAGATCTCTCCATGGCTCGACTTTCTCTCCAAAGTACGATTCTACAAGTTCCCTAAAAGCATCAATACCCATATTATGTACCAAATACTTCATTCGAGACAGCATTCTGGATTCTCTATTCCCATAATCTCGTTGAACAGCAACAATGGCTTTTACTAGTTCATAAATTTTCTCCCGACGAACAAATCCAAGATGATCGGCTAATCTAGGAAATGTCTGTTCCTTGTTATGTGTTCGTCCTAAACCTCCTCCAACTGTGACATTATAACCGATAATCTCATTTCCTTCCGATATAACAACAATACCAATATCATGTATATATAAATCTATAGAATTATCTCCAGGAACTGTTATTCCAATCTTAAACTTCCTTGGTAGGTAAGTTTCCCCGTAAACTGGCTCAACAGGATCTTTAGTAATTATTCCTCGTCCATTATCAAACAAACGCAGTTGCGAAACTTGTTTCATATCCATATTACGTTTCCAGAACTCTATTTCACCTGTTTTTTCACCATCCAACCATATCTCAGCGTAAGAACTAGTTTGTGGGGCTAAAATTTCTGCCAAAACATAAGCCAGCCGTCGAACTTCTATATAATCGGGTGTTTGAAAAGGTGCAGGTGTAGTAACAATGTTTCTGTTGACATCACCACAGCCTCCCAAAGAAGAGCCGCCCGCCTGAATAATACTCCTGAATACCGTCTTCAAATCTTTCTTTAAAACACCGTGAATTTGGAACGAAGACCGCGTAGTAGCACGTAGGGTATCATTTCCAAACTCTCTTGATATATCATCCAAGACTCTATACAAGGAAGTAGGCATATCTCCCGAAGGCAACTTTAGACGCAACATAAACTGATACTTTTTTGGTTCCCCCTTTTTTCGTTCTTCTCGATTGTCCTGTTGATAAGAACCGTGAAACTTGATAATTTGAACCGATTCTTCTGAGACGAATATATTCTCATCTTCTAAGTCTTGTTCTAAAGGAAACTTGAGGTGACTCGAATTCTTTTTATAACTTTCCACTTTAGAGAGCTTTCTTGGTGTTTCAGTCGTGCTCGCCTTGGAATTTGAGACAAGAATTCGAGTAGAGGAGTATAGTGCACTTACCACAGTAGTGACAAAAGTTTTCGGGTAACACTGCTTGCTTACTCGTTTCTCTATCGGTACGTCGGGCTTGATAAATGAGCTCTTACAGCCAAAACTATGGAGGTTTCTATTGCTTCCTAAAAAGTATGTAATAAATGTCATCGTGCTATGCGAAGATCCTTCACTCGTCTCTACTTTTCCCCAAACGACGTCGAAACGAGATTTCTCAAATCGTTCTTCCGTAATGCTTTTCAACTGAGCGCCCAACGCCCAATCGACATCCTTAAGTGTTTATTTGTAGAATCAGTGCTTTTCAAAATCTTCAGAGAACTAAGAGAGCGTCTCCACTATTTTGGGCAGCTTGATTGGCATCCAAAATTGTAAAGAATCATAATGCCTTTCACTTTTGAAAACTGCGAAATATACACAAGGTATGTGCAAGAAATATGATAGATCTCAGTCAATAGATGAATGATCGGAATATTGCAGAGTATTATAAGTATTTGAATATGGTGCTTGTTCATTCATCTCTATCCGCGTCTATTGAAAACAGACCCTTTGCTTGGATTTTAGACTTTTTCTCAAAGTGAAGGATATCCAAGTCAAAATTTTAGATGTAATCCTAAACAGTGACAATAGACGAGTGATAATATGTTAGCCCAACACTTTATATATATGAGCACTTTGATTGCTGCTTCACTAGAATATACGCAACTTCAAGTTCTTATATTGATACTGTCTATTCGTTATTATTAATCGGCTCATCACGAGATGGTGTTACTTTATTCTAAAAATCTGACTTCTATTGAGGTAGATATGTGTGTTATTATTCTCTGATGTGCTTAAAGTGTGGTAACAGGACACAAATTCTTAAGATTTTCTTGGCGACTTTTGGGGAATAACTCTTTTTGGTTGAGGATTCTGTCTGTGTGAAAACTAGTCATGCTGCTGGAAACGGCGCACGCTGATATGATCGTAAGAGAAACTTTTCGTTTTCAAAGGCTCTGCAATAATGGAAAGAATTTATTTAGCACGACGCACAGTTTGACTATTACGGGAAACGGGTTGCAACTTGTTCCTCTGACACAACAGTGAAAATCTTTAAACTGGAAGGAGAACAACAAGTGTTGGAAGCGGAATTGAGAGGTCACGAAGGCCCCGTTTGGCAAGTGGCTTGGGCACACCCCAAGTTTGGAAACATTCTTGCTTCTTGTAGCTATGATGGTACAGTAGTACTCTGGATAGAAGAGTCACCTGGGACTTGGTCACAGCTTTTCCGATATGAGCAACGAAGAGCTTCTATCAATTCAGTTGCTTTCGCACCGCACGAGTATGGCCTGTCTTTTGCTTGTGCTTCAAGTGATGGATATGTAGCTGTTCTCACACAACACGAAGATGGCAGTTGGGAGGAGAAGCTTCTCTCCGAATCTGCGGACAGCAGTGTTCCATCGCACAATCTTGGGGCTAATACTGTCTCGTGGGCTCCTGCAGTCCAACCAGGGGCTTTGTTTTCACATGAAAGAAGTACTCCTCCGTTGAAACGCCTGGCAAGTGGTGGTTGTGACAATGTTATAAAGATATGGTGTTGTGACAATACAGGAGCTTGGAAGTTGGAAGGAAATCCGCTCGTTAAACATATGGATTGGGTAAGAGGTGTTGCCTGGGCGCCGAGTATCGGCCTAAGTGTGCATACTATTGCCTCTTGCAGTCAGGTATGTAAATACTGTTGTAGAAAGGTATTATTGGATCGACTTTATGTGATATGAAAGGATAAAACTGTTGTGATATGGACACAAGATGAAAGCAGTTTAGAATGGTCTCCTCAAGAATTGGTTAAGATGGATGCTCCTGTGTGGTCTGTGAGTTGGTCTTTTATTGGTAACATATTGGCGGTAAGCTCTGGAGATAGTACAGTCAGTTTATGGAAAGAAGACGTGGATGGAACGTGGCGAAATATTCAAAAGTTGGATAGTCCCATCCATGCAGTCTCATAAAATATTGGATTTGGCCCAGTCGTTTTCCAGTTCATTTATTATGGAAGTGCGCCATGTGCCAAATAGTCTATTTTGTCGCATCTGTTTTATACCTATAGTGCCTTCTTTCCAAAAGAAGTTACTCAACACTTGTGTTTCCATCAACTGGTCTCGTTCAAACTTTGCCGTCAACGCTATACAGAGTCGGAACTCTTGTGCTCTACTAAGAAATGACACAGCTTGGATACACTCTACGAATGCACCAATGTCCCGGTTATCTTATATGCAAAAGGAATTCGTATCCTGTAAATCCTATTTTCACTGGAACCAAACAGGACAGCTACACGTAACTCGGATAGTAGGAACGAGTGAGCTGTTGTTACAGAGTCTGCAAACTATGCAAAAGACATCATATTGCAGAAGTAATCTGGAAACGAGGTGCTTGGGGCTGCTGGATTCGCTGAATTTTCAGAGAAAAGTACTCTTAATACATTTCCCAAAGTTGACCAGTATTCGTCAGTCAAAGAACCGTTGCCCAAGAATTTGCTCCAGCTCGGTGAGTACTGTCAGCACAGACGATCCTGGTCGCTCTTCAAAGTCCGTTGACGGATCGAATGGTGTTTGTTTGGAACTGCGTCAAGCAAAGCCTGAAGAACTTGTCGCAGTGGCAGAGATACGAAGAGTAGCTTTTACACCTGAAGAAACTTTTTCCACGCATTTGACGGAAGATAAAAGGCAACAAGATATTTATTATGCCATATTGGAACGTCTGAAAAGGCCTGGAACTTGCTGTCTTGTTGTAGTGAAAAGAATTTTGACTGATAATGAAAATGGACAGTCTGTAGACAAGACACGAGAATTAGATATTCCCGAGGAAGAACTTGTTTTAGGTACATGTGATGTTTCTATTCATGATGCTGAAAGTGGATTGCGTGTCCGAACTTCGAACTTTAAAAGAGTTGTCTATGTTTCAAGTATGGCAGTAAGACCGGAATATCGAAGGAAGGGCGTCGCAAAAAGATTGTTAAATGGCGTATTGGATATCGCTAGATTGGAGAAGATTGATGATATATTTCTTCATGTTGACGAAACCAATGCTCCTGCAGTCAGGCTTTACTATTCTTTTGGTTTTCAGCGTTTTCCACTTCCTATTCCCATGTGGCTTAGAACCATGGCAAGACATGATCATGTGCTTCTTTGGAAAGATTTGAGAAGAGCTGAAGAATAAAGATGTAGAGAAAGAGAGAAGCAGCTTATCCTGATATGAACTTTGTCGTAATGTGGTGACTGAGGTTTACTTTTAAAACAGTCTGGTACAAGGAATTTGTGAATAGAAAATATAAAATCCATTGATTTGTTTATGAGTAGAGTTTTTTGTAAAGTTCGACCAATATTGACTAGAAGAACCGGGTGTCTTTGGAAGTCCTACAACGTAGTTTTACAATTTCAGTTCCTACGAAACAAGAAAATGATTCAACGGAAGGCTTATGCAATGTTTGATGGTGTAGGTTTGTCCACTAAAGACTATAGAAATAATGGGAGCTAGTATTTTCCTTACCAAAGGATAATTAGTACAATAACTTGGAAAGATGGACATGTTATCATATAGTTAAAAATATAATGTTTCTCATTCTTTTGGATTCTTCCGGTTTCTTTGTGTGGTGTTGTGTCTTCATGTTGAATATTTGTCGAGGATGTTGTCATGAGGGATTATTGGATTGGAACTAGTTATCTACTCTGGTGGTGGGTTGCTCAAAGTAACAAGACACTTTATAGTAGTTTCGTTAGTTCGGTGAACAGTTTAAGAAACTGGCACTTGCCCCTTATATCTCGTGCATCTTACAAGAGGGGTTTCCTTTCAGGCAGCAAAACTTTACGTCAAGAAGAGTCAACTTTGATAGCCCAAGTTTGTTGTGGGGAACGTATTGGTCGAGAGTTGTTTCAGAAAAAGTTTCTGTATCAACACAATATTCGTAGGGCCATGGCGTGGCTCTCCCGTGGGAGAAACCAAGCTGAATTGGTAAAGGCACTGAAAGAAAACGGACTGATAAAAACGGAAAGAGTTGAGAAGACATTACTTGCTGTCGATAGAGGCTATTTTTGTAAATACAGACCTTATGAAGATACTCCACAACCTATTGGTTGGAACGCTACCATAAGTGCGCCACATATGCACGTCACTTGTTTAGAACTGCTCAACGAGCACTTGAAACCTGGAAGCAAGGTGCTAGATATAGGGTCGGGGTAAGTCAAAGACATTTTGGTTATATAAGGGTTTACTTGACTTAGTTCTGGTTATTTGACAGCTTGCATGGGTATTATGGTCAGACCAAATGGTCTCGTTGTGGGTATCGAACATATTCCTGGACTTGCTCAACAATCTGTTGAGAACTTGGAAAGGAGCCAGAGGATTTTACTGGAAGAAGGGGTTGTTAGGATTACAGTAGGTGACGGCAGGAAGGGTTTCCCGGAAGAAGCTCCGTTTGACGCAATTCATGTCGGTGCTGCTGCAGGTAATGTTCCTAGAGTTCTTTTAGACCAGTTGGCTCCCGGTGGTCGCATGTTGATTCCGGAAGGTATTTGTTTGTCTCGTTTTTCTCCTGCTTGTATGGTTGAAGATATAATGCTATTAGGTACTTCAGAACAAGAATTGGTCCAGTATGACAAAGCAAAGGATGGCACTATTTCTAAGAGACATATCACTTTTGTGAGATATGTTCCACTTTGCTCTCCGGAACAGCAAATTCGTGGCATGTAGACCACAGTATTGCTAACATGACTGAGGTGCTAACATGTAGTGTTATAATAACAGTATTAGAAGAGGCAGAATGACGTTTATGATACATAATTTTATTGTATATTTGCTTGATATAATATATGGTAAATATGCGTTGTTATGAAAGACTATTTGTTCATGTGATGTTTTACAAGTCTCTGATATACAAATAAAAGAGTAACATTGAACGATTGAAAAACAAGAAAAAACCAAGACGTTATATTCGTGAAATAGAACAAATCAAAGAAAAACCTCAACCATGGCAGAAATATCAACGCAACAACAAAGGAACAAGTTCAATTTTTTTAAAGAAAGAACATATCACTAAGCTCACTAGTCTCTGGTTACTACTTATGACATCTTTGGAAGTTGACATCCATTTAAAGATTCTAGAGTTTCAATCAAAGCTTGAGTTCCCTTCTTTGCACCTCCATTCGCCATTAAAGATACATACAGTTGTTGTGCAAGCGCTAAACCTGGTAATGAAATTCTCATTCGTTGACATTCTGCCAACGCAATGCCCAGATCCTTTACAAAATGCTCCTAATCAAAGTTACTTGTGTTATAAAACTCTGAAAACATTACATACGACATAAAAACCAGGAGCCATGTCTCTTTTCATAATGCGAGGTGAATATGCTTGTAAAGAGAAAGAAGCAGCGCCACCACTTAAGATAGCAGAAAGGTACGTCTCCAGATTCAAACCTGCCTTGAAAGCATATATGAGCCCTTCACACATTCCGATCATATTGGAGGCAATCGTTATTTGGTTGGCCAACTTGGCGTGTTGTCCAGAACCAGCTTCTCCAAAGTATTTGATAGTTTTACCAAAGCAACCTAACAAAGGCGACACAGACTCATACGCAGACTGTGAACCACCCACAAAGATAACAAGTGTACCATTTTTGGCTCCCACATCTCCTCCAGTGACAGGTGCATCCAAAGAATACTTTCCTTGTGAAGAAGCCTCATCTGATATCTCTTTTGCCAAACTGGGCTCACTCGTTGTCAAATCTATGACAACACCTCCCTTTTTCAAACCAGCCAAGACTCCTGAACTTTCGTCTAAGATCACCTGACGTACATCGTGAGGATATCCCACCATAGTAAATACGATGTCACAGTGCTGAGCAAGTTCCTTGGGAGATTTGCAAACCGTGGCTCCCTTTTCCACCAAGGGCTGTGCTTTTTGGATGGTTCTGTTATAAACATAAAAGGGTCCATATCCCTTATCCATACAATGCCTGGCCATATGAACACCTAAGCCAAGCATAAAGCACTAGGGCGGAAGTAAAAGCTTCACTCTTACCCATAACTCCAGTTCCAATCCAACCAATATTTGTCTTGCCTGGAATCACTTCCATGGATTGCGATTCTGTTGCCTGTGTAGAGAAAAACCTAAACTCAGTCGAACTGCAACTACGTCTCCAACCCAAAAACACAAGTGCTCTCGTTGGCTGCAATACAGAATAGCCAATACGTTGCATGCCCACGGGACAAACAGGCATTTGGCGAGCTGAGAAACTGGCAATTCTTACAAAAGTATTTATTGCCATTCAGAAAACTACAAGAAAAACTACAACTTGTAAGCATTGGAAGTAACACGACCACCACTACCAGTCCAACTACAAAGTTTTAAAATATATGAGAATACCTGATGCAAAATACACTTACTCTGTATGGAAGTATTTGCCTCGTGGCTGATCCACTCTCTCATAGGTATGAGCACCAAAATAGTCTCTCTGTGCTTGCAAAAGATTTGCTGGAAGGCGCTCTGAACGATATCCATCGAAAAAGGCAAGACTGGAACTAAAAGCTGGACATGGAATGCCCATATAAGCTGCTTGAGCAACTACATTCCTCCAGCCCCTTTCTCCTTTTAGTACTGCATCTTTGAAAAAGTCGTCCAGTAATAGATTCGACAAATTTGGAGTTCGTAGAAAAGCATCACGAATTTGTCCCAAAAATACTGAACGAATGATACAACCACCACGCCACATCAAAGCGATACCTCCATAGTTCAAATTCCAACCATAATGACTGGCTGCTTCTCGTAATAACATATATCCTTGAGCATAACTAACAACTTTTGACGCATACAAGGCATCATGAACATCCTATCCAACAAACAATTTTAGAAATACAGTCCGTTCTAATAAACAATGCTTCAACTACCTGAACGAAAGCATTCTTATCATGAATGACTACGTCAGATGAATATGAACCAAATATTTTCGATGCATTTAGACGTTCTTCCTTCATAGAAGACAAAACTCGTGAAAATACGGCTTCAGCAATCAGAGTTACAGGAACATTGAGGTCCAACGAAGACATTGCAGTCCATTTACCAGTCCCTTTCTGTTCTGCTGTATCTAAAATCTTCTCCACTAAATCGGAACCATCGGTATCCTTAAACTTTAAAATATTTGCAGTAATTTCAATAAGATACGAGTTTAAAACTCCATCATTCCATTGAGTAAATATATCAGCGATATCTCCATTGCTCAACTTCAACCCCCGATGCAAAAGATTGTATGCTTCACAGATAAGTTCCATGTCTCCATATTCTATTCCATTATGAACCATTTTCACATAGTGGCCAGCGCCATCTTCACCAACCCACTCACAACAAGGCTCGCCGTTG
The DNA here is from genome assembly GCA_025991245.1 of Galdieria partita. Classification (NCBI taxonomy): domain Eukaryota; phylum Rhodophyta; class Bangiophyceae; order Galdieriales; family Galdieriaceae; genus Galdieria; species Galdieria partita. The sequence goes on from BQMJ01000012.1 coordinate 69,104, forward strand.
GCTTTAGCACTTATAGCCTGGAAAATAGGCTTGACTAACTTCCAAGCTGCGGGTGAGCCACCAGGCATGATAGAAGGTCCATGTCTAGCACCTTCTTCACCACCAGAGACTCCTGTTCCAATAAAAAGCAATCCCTTGGCCTCAGCTTCTTTAGTTCTTCTCCTCGTATCCAGAAAGTGAGAGTTTCCCCCATCAACTATGAGATCTCCGGGAGACAAAAAAGGCACCAGCATAGAAATAAACTGATCAACTGCTTCTCCTGCTTTCACCAGAAGAATGATTATTCTTGGTCTTTTTAAAAGGGCACAAAACTCTTGCAACGAGTGTGCACCTACTATATTGGTACCCTTGGCTTCACCGTTCAGAAAGTCGTCGACTTTGGAAACCGTTCTGTTAAAAACAGCAACCTTGAACCCATGATCGTTCATATTTAGAACCAAGTTTTGTCCCATAACAGCTAAGCCTATCAGACCTACATCTGCAGTTCCACTCGCCATTTTTCTTCAATGAGTCGAAGCAAATTTCTAATGCTTGCGAGTTCTTTTGTTGTTAGATAGAAAAGGTTACTTTTACAAATAGATCATGAAAGACTGGACAGATGTATTTTATTTTGAAAATAAGTCATCCATTCTTCTCTTGAAGATAGCCTCATTGACAAAGTTCCATTCAGTGTCCATCTTTAACCCGCCCAATATTTTCGTCAATGGATTCATTTAAACAACAAAAGAGACAGCTTGCTTTGAGAGTCGACCAGGTAAGGCACAGAAAAAAAAAGTACATAGTCAAATTCTCTACATTTCAAATAGAATCTCGATAATATTCTTGCAAGTCTCACGGATATTTTGGGAACTTTTGAGATACTTGGCAGTTCACTTTCTCAACTTGAAGAGAGAAGAAGGATATTTCAACTGCAAAAGGAGAAACCATGTGAGCAAGAAAACGAGAGTTATTCCGATAAGTGACACGTTTGAAGTAAAGCACAATAAAATATATTTCATATTATTCCTTTTTAAAATAGTCTCTATATGATAAATAAACTCCACTGCTCTTTGCCTCCCATATAGCTCTCCCAATACTCCTCGTCACACAATCTGCAGCAATAGCTCCTATTAAAGAAACCATTCTGGCTCGATGAATATTACCTTCTTGAACAGTTGGCAACGAATAATTTCCTGTCGCCAGTACGAATACTGCATCGCCATCTACCAAAGTATGGGAAGGTTTTATACTTCGAGCAATACCATCATGTGCCATGATAGCTACTCGTTCTGCTTCTGCAGGCAATAAAGCCGCATTGGTTGCTACCACACCAATGACTGTGTTCTCGTGCACTGTCATAGAAGACTTACAATCTTCAACTACTCCTAACGGTAAACAAAACTTTGAAGGATGAAAGGATTGATACAATTGTTCTCTTATTCCACCCATTTCTCTATTCTGTTCCCAAAAAGAAGCCCAAAGAATATCAGACCCTGGAATAACAGGAGAACCATAAGAGTTGACTGCCATGAGCGCTCCGACTTGTAGTCGACCCCTTTCTTCTATAGCAGAAGCACTTCCCAAACCTCCTTTATATGCTCCAGCTCTTGCTCCACTTCCAGCTCCAACATTTCCTAGACGAATACTTGCAAAAGGCTCTTGTCTCAACGCTTCTAGACATGCCTTCCTTCCCAGTTCATGATAAGGAGAAATAAACTCATCACTTTCTTTCCAGTTACCACCATTTCCTAAATCAAACAATACACAACCTGGAACTATAGGCACTGCCGGCACTCCGTGTGGACGGAACGCATTAAAACCCTGTCCTTGTTGAGTTAGAACTTGGGCGATACCAGAACCTGCGTCCAAACCAAAAACTGAACCACCAGAAAGAAACACAGCATGAGATAAACCCACCAAGCAATCAGAACGAAGCGCATCAGTTTCACGAGAACCGGGAGCACCACCAGACACAGAAACTCCAGTAGTGCAAGCCTTTGTTGGAACAACTACTGTAGTACCAGTTAAAAGTGTCTCGTGCTCTACTGATCCTACTCTTATTCCTTCTACATCTGTTATACTGTTTGTACTTCCAGGAAGTAGTTGCATCGTATCACAAAGTTTCCGGACCTTATTTACAAAGAACTCGAATATTTTCTACCCAAAACATTTTATTTCTCATTCCTCTCAGAACCCTATTCTCCAATGAGATAACTCGAAGAACCCCTATATTTTTGGACGACTAAGGATATAAAGCCAAAAAGCGATCAAAGTCGTGATACAACTTTTTCAGCCACTTGCGAGTATTTTCAATTTTTCTACGAGTCCTTGTTTTGTCGTCAAGCAGTCCTGAAACCGATTCGAGTTCGTTTACGTCTTGAAGTATGTTTCTCACAAAACGATCAGTTGTTATTTGTGTCTCTTCATTAAACACTCGATTTGCCTAAAAGTTCTTCAAAATTTATTAGAAAGTAGCACAACGGACATACTTTGTTGAGATCATCTCGCAGTTGAGCAACGTTGAAGTTGTCTCTGACCAGTTGTTGTATCTCCATCTGCGGGTTTTGTTGGAAAGCACTACACATATCCAAGACCTTGCTACGATATGCTTTCAAATTTTCTATGCCTTTTTTTACTTGAGGATCTTTCATAGCATCTGTATCCAGTTGCACTGATTCACTGGTCAAGGCCTCTGGTGAGTTGTAACCCGCTTTGGGAAATACTCTCTTTGTCCAAATTTCGGCAAAGTTTTGTTCCTCAGCTAAAGTTTTTCCTGGTTTTATCAAACTCAACAATAATAACTGCGCGATAGAAATAACAAAAGCTCTTCGGTTGTGTGATTTCTTCTCCTTGTTCCAAAGAATTGGCTCTGCTTGAGTTTCACTTCCCTTGATGGAACTTTTCACAAGAGTAATACAATAAAAGTATTTACTGCTTTCCATATGTTTGACGAAGAGTTTCTTTTTATGTCCAGAAAATAGCTTCACTTGGCAAGGTAAGAAACCACAAGTCCCAAGAGTTGCACTTGTAAGCATTGTTCTCCACAATCACCCAAAAAACGAACGATTTGCAAGTTCAAATGGATGACTTGGCCACTTATGATTTTGCTCCATAGAATAAGTATGTAACTTTGAGTTCTTTGTAGGATTACATGATGGAAAAGAAACTTGAAGAGCATATTTTGAAAGACAGCTGTTTCTTGAATCTTGCTCTTGGACGAAAATCTCCTATGTGGAAAAAAAGATAGCACTCTGATATATTTCACAATGTTCTTCTCTAGAGAAGCCATTCTTAAAACAATGACTTTGTTATCGACAATTGTTTCCAAAACTCTAAATGAATTGAGAAGCACAAATACAATTTTTTAGTTTTGGCGCAATTCGGAAATGTGGTGTAGGAGTATGAGTTGCGGCTCGTCCAACTGAAGCAATGGAAGGAGGAGACCAAAAGATATTCACTACTGGAGACAAAGCTTATGTAAAGAAAAACTCCCTTATGTATGAGGTGGTGGTAGGTCGACAACCGTTTGTGTTTTTTTAGACTAACGATAGTTGGTTCAGATACAGCAAGTTGCTGAACCCACTACTGAAAGTACTACTGCTCGTTATCTTGTGCACTATGTTAGTTGGAATGAAAGTTTCGATGAATGGGTAGAAGGAGTTGACTTGTATCCTTTCAACGCCGAAAGTCAACAATTGATGAATGATTTGAGACAGCAAGCTATCACTGAAAGGGACACCGAGAATTCTGTACCAGAACAGGAAAACCACTTGAGGAGAAAGCGTTCATCAAAGGAAACAGAGAAAAGAGATGAACCCTTAGACGCCTATTCTCTTTTCAATATTCCAGGATCGTTGAAGAGACAGTTGATGGACGAATGGGAAACTGTTACCCGGGAAAGAATGACGTTAACACTTCCTAGAGAATATACTGTTCGACGTATATTAGAAATTTGGGCTACAACAAAGTTGAAGCAAACAGATTCTAGTAAGGATGACTCAACTATACAAGAGTTCGTAAATGGAATGATCGAATTGTTTAATATTTCTTTGGGAAAGATGTTACTGTATCGCTATGAGCGGCCACAACATAATCACATTTTTTATGAAAGTGAATCACCTCCAGAACCTGTAGACGTATATGGTGCAGAGCATTTGTTGAGATTATTTGTCAAATTACCTGGTCTTGTACGTCAGTTGCAAGTTCCAGAAGCTGCCTTGTTGAACATTGCACAAAAGAGTTATGAAATGTTGCGCTTTCTTCAAAAAAATTCAAGAAAATTCTTCTGTCCACAATATGAACCTTTAAAGGTACAAGATGGCTCTGCTCAAGGCGAAAATGAAGACGACATGGATGAAGAATAAAGAAGACTTTTGTGGATTATCGGACGGTGTCCCGAAATGGCACAAGTAGTTGAGCGTTTGTTAGAAACAACTGTACAACAGTTACGTATTTTTCAAAACTTGAATGTTATAACGGAACAAGAATCGAAACAAATTAGTTTGAAGAGAAGGAATCTGGAAAGAAATCTTCTTCAAAAGAAAGCAACCCCAAAACACTACTTTCGATATCTTCAATATGAATACAACTTACAGTTACTTTTGAAAAGAAGGATGAAAAAGCTTGCTAGAAAAGACGCTACTGCCGCTGAACAGTCGACTTTGAGGAAGGCTTTGTTCCAGCAAGGTAGTCGAATCGTATTCTTATTCAACCGTGCCAGTCGAAAATTCCCGATGGATTGGACAGTATGGAAAAACTACTTGAAGTATTGCTTGCAAACCAATAGCTTTAGATTGGCTAGTAGAGTTTTAGGAAGGGCTTTGGCAAGGTTGCCAAACTTGGAGGAGTTATGGTTGATAGCTATTTCCTTTGAGTTCGACCATAAGAAGAACATGCGAGCTGCAAGAATTATGGCACTGAGAGCGTTGAGACAGTTGGAAAACTCTCAACTGCTTTGGAAAGAATATTTTCGCATTGAATTATTTTATCTAAGCAGACAAATATTTCAACGACAGTATTTAGGTTTACCTATACCTCAAGAGGGAACGGTACAGATTTCCCAAGTTGGCACGGAAATTGACCGTAGCGACACTTTATGTTCTCAGGAAACAACCGATGATCATATTCTGCTTCAAGACAATGATACACTGGAAGACCATGAAGATAGTCAACTTTTCTTGGATCAAGAGCTTGACCTTGTTTATCAAAACATCTCACAGCGTTCTTCTATATCTTCTGATAGTTCAAAGAGAGACGATGAAAGCAACAAGACAAGAGTCTTCCCTATTTCGTTTTGGGAAGGCGGCAGTGTCTTGTTGGTTTTAAAGCATATCCTTCAACGATGGAAAACAGATGATCACTTTCTAGCAGGTCTAGTGGAACTTGTTATGGAGACGCCATTTACACCCCAAGTTCTGAAAAATGAAATAAGGAGTTTGGTACTATCTCAGTTGCGAACTTACGAAAACTGTCGATTGGCACTAGTGAAGGGTTGGTTCCTTTTGGATTCCAATGTTTCACTTGATTATGATTCATTTTTAAGTCAACTCAAAGAAATTATTCAAGATATTCCCAAACGAGACGTATCAAAAAGATGTTGTGAACTAATGGATCGTTTTTCTGTGAAGGAAGAGCTCAAGGCATCATTTTTAGATTGGGTGAGTAAGCTGGATACGAGTTTAATCGGAAATTCTCATACAACGACCAAAAATACTCCAAACAATTCTTTGGACAGTTTGATTACAACATGGAAACAGATAAAAGATGAAAGGGAGGCAAAAGATATGGAGAGCTTCATTATAGATCAAATAGAGCAACAAATCTTTCACAACAAAGATGCAAATATTGACTATAGAAAGGCTATGTTATCTATTCAGTTTTTGAGTGGTGAAATGGGAAGATTGACGTCATTGAATAGTTTGGAGTGTCTAGAACGTATAAGAAAGCTTTACGATAGAATTCTATATCTTTGTCCTATGAATGTGTCAATGATTCGAATGGCTATTCATATTGAAGAGAAACAGAATGACAATAATCGAAGTATCCAACGACTACGCAAGTTGTTTGATGCATGGTGTGAAGTGGAAGGAAGTGTTAATATTGACTGTTGGTTACAATTTATTACATTTGAACGCAAATGTAGTGGACATCGTAGAGTCATGCAACTCTATTGGCAAGCTATGAAAGTGTTACAGAACAAAGCAGAATTTATGGAGAGATTTTCACTTTTACAACATCAGTTACGAGGATAGCAAAAGGAAGAGTCAAATGGCGTTTTGATTCTGACTGTGGTAGATAAAAGAGCACATGAAGAAATGAGCTTATTGGTATTGCTGTCAGTTATTGACCAGTTCATGTTTTTATACCTTTGATGAAAGAATTTCTTACCTATTAAAGACTAGAAGATTTTAGTTTATTTCTAACGAACTGCACGAGTCGTTATTCACTAAATGGCCATCTTGTATATAGTTTCTAAGTGCCAATACAAGTTTATAGTTTTCATAGTACAGCATTCACAACAAGTTGATGATAATATGATATAGTTGCTGATGTATGTCAGTGGCTAACCTTGTTCTCACAAGCTTCGGGTGATTACTGTAAACCAAACGAACTTTTATGAAGACCATTACTTGACAATTCCTACGCTGTAATTGATGTTTCCAAAGTTGGCCGTTTTCTGGAGATGACTTTTCTAAAATGAATGAGAAGGAAGACACTCTGAATAACTCAGACGAGAAAGCAATACCAAACAAAGCTGAAGTAGAAGAGAATGAAAATACGTCCAAGTTTGAGAAGTTGTCTTTGACAAATAGTCCTTCAACACCGAGCTCCAGACCGCAAGTTTTGGCTCGTAGCGCAGTTGCGTTCAATGACAGGTTTCCTGTAGCTGAAGACCAGGTAGGTTTAGCTCAGTTCCTTTGCTTGTTCTCCAGTTGAAATTTGGGTAGGTTGGACCGCATAACTTTGTCAAGTTGAAACTGTTGGGAAAAGGAGATGTAGGCAAGGTCTACCTGGTTCTTTTAAAGGGAACCCAAAAGCTTTATGCAATGAAGGTGTTGACTAAGGAAGAAATGATTGCTAGAAACAAGGTTTGTTACTTGCTATACTTTTAAATTACTTTATTGAACGAATTACCACCAAGGTGAAGAGAGTACTTACTGAAAGAGAAATCCTAGCCACTGCCAATCATCCTTTCATCGTCACGATGTTTGCTTCCTTTCAAACGGTCAATCGGCTTTATTTTATCATGGAATATTGTGAAGGGGGCGAATTTTTCAGGGTATTGCAACGTCAACCCAAGAAAAGACTAAAGGAGGAGGCCGCCAAATTTTATGCAGCAGAAGGTTGGTTGAAAACATCGATTCCTAACTAAAGTGACCAAAGTTGTAAACAGTTGTACTGGCGTTAGAATATCTGCACCATATGGGTTTCATTTACCGAGACCTCAAACCTGAAAATATTCTGATGCGCGGTGACGGTCATATTGCTTTTACTGACTTTGATTTATCCAAACAGGCACATCCTGTTTCACCCAGGGTAGTTGAACAAGCAACATCCTTACTAGAAAAGATTAAAAGTAGTTTTGGTAACAAACGAGAAAGGAAGCATAAATTGGATATCGTAGACTCTGAACCAGTTCTTCCCTACGCAACGAATTCTTTTGTTGGGACGGAAGAATATATTGCACCTGAGGTATTATTTATTTCAACCATTCTTTGCATGTTATTGAACTGCATAGGTGATTCGAGGTGTTGGACATTCTTCAGCTGTGGACTGGTGGACTTTGGGTATTCTTATTCATGAAATGATTTTTGGGACTACTCCTTTTAAGGGTTCTTATTCTGATGAAACGTTCAGTAAGATTATCAATGGAAATATGAAACTTCGCGAAGATCTCCCCATTTCAAGTGAATGTAAAGACATAATTAAAAAGCTTTTGAAGCGTGATGTAAGATCAAATATTCCATTATTGTCTAGTTGTAAACTGAAGTGTATTGAATATAGCCAAGCAAACGTTTGGGGCATGAAAATGGAGCATCAGATGTAAAGAAACATCCGTGGTTTCATGATATTAACTTTGCTTTGATTCGAAACGAAAAGCCACCCATCGTACCCAAAGTTAAAGATCCTCTTGATTTGACACAATACGGACCACTACGTGATGAAGTAAGTTTACTACAGCATTGGGAAGTATGTAGACAGAATGACAACTGTTTCAGGATAAAGGTGATGATGTAGCAGCATTGGAAGATTTCGATCCTGAAGATCCCAAAAATCCCTTCCGTAACTTTAACTCGATCAGGAAGGAAGAAGACCTTTCACATCAATATTGAGAAGCCCAATTTATATTAGTATATTTAGATATTAGTAATTAAATTGGTTTCTTTCTTTGGTATATATAAGAAAACATTTCTTTTGCAGACAAAGGCTTTATTGAATGGAAAGAATGGTTTAAGCAGCATCATCTGCATCTGCATCACGTGACTGGGGCTTTGGTCCTCCTGCTTGCTTTGCCATAATAATTTGATCAATCTTTAAAACTGTAGTAGCCACTTGGGTTGCCAAAGTCAATGCTGACTTTTTAGTAGCTAAAGAATCGTAAATATCACAACTTTTTGCATCCAAAATACCTAATGGAAGTGTCTCATGAACAGTACCAGAGCCATTCGATAACGACCCATCTGAGGCATCTTCGTTTACTTTGCTACTGGCTTCAATATCAATGCCTGTAGTACACTGACCACAAGTATGCACAGCATACAGACGACTAACCACATCTGTTGCTTTCAGGCCAGCATTTTCTGCCAACGTTCTCGGAACCACTTCCAAGGACTCCGCATACTTCTTAATAGCATACTGATCCAAGCCAGGGCTCTTATCACCAAAGGATGAAATCTGACGAGCTAGCTCAATCTCAGTAGCTCCAGCTCCAGGAACAAACCTATTCTCTCTCGTCAAAACTTTGAATACGTTGACTGCATCGTCAATGGCACGTTCAACATCATCCATCATATTCTCCGTCCCTCCACGAAGCAAAATAGTTGCAACTCGAGAGTGCTCATTCTTTTGACGAAATACCACCATTTTTGTCGAACTTATTTCTTCTTCCATGACAGAATCACAAAAGCCAATAGACTCAGTATCAGGTGCCTCAACCTTTGTCAACCCTGCTGCTCCACAACTACGTGCAATACGACGTAAATCAACTTTGGAGCCACACTTAACTGCCATGATCTTGTATCGCTCTAGAAAATGTAGAGCAAGGTCACCAAATTTGGGACTAACAACAACTGTGACACCACTTTCAGCGATGTCCTTCACTTTCTTCTCCAACGACTCCTCTTCAGATCGGTTATAGGTTTGCAGTTCTGCTGCATTCTTAATCAGAACGGTTCCCTTTGTTTCTGGATTCTCTATATCAAAGTCACAAGAGTAGATAGCTACTTTCGCATTTTGAACTAAATAGAATATAAGTTTGTATTCAAGAAGCAACCAAAAACCTTACCTGACTTGACTAAACCTGCTGCTTCTTGGCTAACTACAGTCCCGTGTACAACAGTAGATAGGTGTAAGGAGCCTCCCAAAACTTTCGAAACGCGTATATTATCAACGTTGAAGTGTTTCTCGTCCGACGGTAGAACGCTGATACAAGCCTCTGCTACTAACGAAGCAATTAAATCCTCCAGTCCATATTGTTTGGAGGCAATACAAGAACGTAACGCCTCACAAACAGCCTTCTTGTCACGGAGGTTTGGTATGCTTGTGATCACAAGAGTTTCCAAGACCTGCAGAGCTTTCTCAAAACCTTTTTGGTATCCTATATAGGAATAATACTTAGCGTCCACGATTTGATATCGATAATGAATTCTATACCTTGAACTATTTCACTGGGATGCAACCCTTGACGGATCAGTTCCTGAGCCTGCTCTAATAACTCTCCTGCGAAAACGATAACGAAACCAGTTCCATCGCCGCATTCGCGTTCCTGTGACTGAGCAGCCATCACCATCATTTTCGCAGCAGGGTGGATTACATCCAGTTCCTTCATAATGGTTGCGGCATCTGTAGTAACGAAAACTTTTCCGGTATGGTTCAATACCATCTTGTTCATTCCGTTCGGTCCCATAGAGGTACGCACTATGCTAGCTAGATCTTTACAAGCTTCTATATTCTTCAGGACGGCCTCCTCCACTCCAGAAAGATGTTTTGCACCCTCTTTCAACATACCTCCGACACCTGGTCTTAAAAAGGTTGCTAGTGACGCCATGTTTTCAAAGTTAGCACACACTAGAAATCCCACACCAAAAAGAGTGCAAAAGAATTGATGGAAAAAAATGATAGTTTGAGCGCCAAAATGACATTGGAGGATTCTAGAAACCGCATTTAATAAAAGTTTCAACAATTAAGCTTCGACCATAAGAACAAAATATGGGTAGCTAAATTTCTTCCAGCTTGCCTATAATATTCTTCGTTGCCCTTTACAAAGCTCCATCCATTCACATCAATAACGAAGAAGCGGTCCTTGCAACGAATGATATCAAAGCCACAAACAAACTGTCGAAAACCAGATACTATTGCAGCCGCTGTGTTAATCTCTTCTGTAGAAAGAGTAGTTGCAATCCTTCTTTCCCTTCCATCTACTAGTCGTTCCACTATACCATCAACTACTGGTGATTTGCGTAGTTCACCGTAAGCATAATAAGGACCAACACAGTAGACCTTGACATCTTGTTGAATATCTGCTTCTAAAAAAGCTTCGTATACATATGAACCATCAACTCGGACTTGAGCTACGTCTCCGCATTTTTCATCTTCTCGTGGAACATAATATTCGCTGCTTCGATCAGCGGTTTTGCGAAATAGACGTCGAACACCACCTCCCATAGATAATGGATAATATATATATATATCGTGACGATCAGCACATGCCGGCTTTTCAACAAACGGCATGTGTAACGTGTGCGAACCTACACGAATCGTTTCACCAGATTGATAAAAATTTTGCGCATTTTGTAAACTTTCCACGCTCATCTCTAAAGTAGATTTCATCCAAGATACTTGCGCTAAGCAAGAATACAATTCCTGTTTTTTTGAGGCTGAATCTCTGTTGACAAAAATGTGGGATGGTAGAGCGACTCCCAAGTTTTTCAACAAACAAAACACAAGTCTTCGGTCAAGGAGGATTTTCTGAAAGGCAATATCATTTACGCATCGTGGTTGACGAAGTTCCACATACTCAAGAACTTTATCCAGTGGAAAGCCTACTGAATAAAAACTTATGAGAACGTCAACTACAGGCCACTCCTCAACACGTGAATTGAAGATAGTTTCAAGAGGAAAAATTTCGATTCTCAACAAATTATTGCCATATACCAAGATGGACTGTATCATCTCTTGCATGGCCGCAGACTTGACTTTCTTTTCCATAGCACAAATACCTACTGTACAGACGCGATCCCATTTAGGTTGCATTTCTAACGTCGTTGTTATACTCTGCTGTTGTCTATCTACAGGTAAACTTTCATGCCACTCGTGAGGCAACTTTGCTTGAAAAGTCTGCGACTCTGGTTTCTTTGATTCCATAACAGCAACATGTGAAAAACTGCGCGGACTAAGTGCAATTCCCGAACATAACTTTACCCAAATGGGAAGAAATATCCGCGAATCTTGGAAGATGCCATGAGAGAACTGAAAACTTCCCGTTCGTTGTAATTTCAACGAAGAGCAAGAAAGTGAAAACAATTCTTGGAGAGATATTTCAACTCGTATTTGAATATGTTGATAGTAGTAGTTTACTTTAAAGTCCCTATTAAGCTTTAAAAACCATCACTGCTAGTTGATCTACGTAAAAATAGGCAAATGCCCCGCTGACGTGAGTGACATATGACCCAAAGCTCTTTCCAACAACGCAGTGCCAATATTCGCCAAAGTTTTTGTCTAGCTCTTTTTTAATAAATGCAGCAACGTCTTTCTCCACTTTAAACCTTGAAATTGCCTTTCGAAAGTCTTACTCTCAAGGTTGTGAAAACATACAGCAACTTACCTCCTTTGCAATTTGAAACGTTTGCTCCAACTTGGATTGCTCCATGTCAGAGTTTTTAAGAACCACTTTTGGCTCTGAGATAGTTTCCGAAGTTTCCAGTTTCACTCTTGAAGTCATCTCTTGAGGCAATCTTGTGCGTACTAACCCAAAATTTCCGAAAAAATTGAATGTGCGCTCCTCATTTGAAAGAATATGGATGATGTTTCAAAGGTTCTCATGGGTTCATACAAATTTTAAAGAGCAAAATACGATTTGAAGTATGAGGAATAGAACTATCAACGAATTATCTGAAATCTTAAAGTTTTTTATGTTTTGTGCATTCATGTCTACTTTAAACCAATTTTATTACACAATCTATTCGTACCAAAAAGAAAACTCTGCACATGAAAAGATAAAACGTTTTGCTATGACTCAAAAGGTTCCCTAAATATATAGGTAGCTTGCATCTTCTTGAATGCTTGATGGAGTTTCTTCATAGCCAAATAATTCAGTCATTAACCACTGCTCATACAGACCAGGCTAATGAAACTTCCCAATCACACATTCTTAGGAACATACTGTACACTTCGTGATCTCCCTCTCCTCGACGTCTTTGATGAATGCGGTCGATAACCATCCAAAGAAGACCTGTGCATTTCCTGTCCATTCATATTTATAGTATCTTTTGACACTTCTCTCTCAGTCACTTTTCTCCATCTAGTAGAATTCCTTCCCCGAGTCGACACTTTTTGCGACTTTATCTTTCCTCTAGAGTTTGTTAAACTCTTTTGCACACCTGAATTTGAACACCATTCATGATTCGGCATGACGGAAATGGATGTGTTCTTCTCTGGATCTTGACTGTGCAATGATATATTTGTATCATTGATTACATAACGATTATCAGAAATTTTAGGGTGCTTCGCAACCCATTCCTTATATGTGCGACTATTTCTTGTTGACCTCGGATATAAAACGGGCGAGTCTATCTTGCGCCATTTCCGAGAAGCTCTATCAATGTTTGCCTTATTTGTAAATGACGGCAAAGTTTGACTGCTACTAACAATATTTGTGAATGAAGGTCGATCAATTTCTCCTACATCTAATAACTTAGGTTTGACTACATTCTGATCCGTTTTTTGTTGTTTGTCAAGAAATGAAGAGGCGGATTCCTTTGCCATCCACACTTTGGCATTCTTCTTCGTTCTGTTTGGGACATTGTTTTCCGCTAATGCCTTCTTTCTATGAATTCTACCATTCTGAATTGACCTTTTGCGACTCAATTTTGGATAAAATTTCTGTTTGGCGATTGGAGTATTAGAAGCCTTATCCATTCCACAATAAGTGTCAGATTGAATAGCAGTCATAGCATTGTTGACTTGATCCCATAGTTCACCAGATAAGACCTTATCGACTGAACTTTGGGAATCTAATACTGGGCTACTCCAATCAGAAGAGTCATTCAACGTATTCAAGTCTGATAACAATGAACCGAAAGTTAAAAAGGACGACCCATTAACTTCACTTTCAGTTTTTCTGGATCCCTCATTGCTAGGATATTCCCTTTGACAATCTTTCACTGAAAAGGGCACAAAATCAACATCGGTTCCTTGTTTCTGTGATAGCACAGATGTTTCTTCTAGAGATATACTTTGTAGGAGTTCTTCAATATTATTCATCTCTGACAAGTTTCTGTCTTTCGAACTACTGGAAGCTTCTTTACTCTGAGAAATACCCTTATCCTCAAAATTGGATGATTTCACAGACCAACGAGGCAAAGTATCCTTCAACACTTGAGTTCCTTCCGCATGAAATCGTTCTTTCTTAGGCAATGAGTCGTTACCAACAGATTCTACAAAAGTGCTCAAAATCTTGCGATAATTTGACAATTATATCAGAAATACAAACCTTTGTTCCTTGATTCAAACTTTTGTCTCCGTTGATCTGAAACAACTCTCCAAGTCTTACTACTAAGATTCTCAGATAACATTCCTCTACGAGAGCTTTTAACCTTTGAAGTAGAAACATGTCTAATATATCTGCTACTCATTCGTGCCCTTGAAGATGAGTGGCGAACCTTGGAAGTTTCTGATGCTCTGCCTCTCAGATACTCTTGTTTAGAAAAATGGGTAGCTCTATCGTTTGTTATTGAGTCATCTAAAAATTACAAATCAATGTGGTCAGTCCATTTTACAAAATTCTGCGCTAATAATCAGTTTACTCACTTCCTTGCACTTCCCTTGCTGATGTCACGTTGCTATCTGACAAAAAGCCCGAGTTCAAACTTGTTCCAGTTATTTCAGGTTTTCCATGTGCAACAGTGTCTGATTCACACAAAGACTCACTTTCAGTGGAGGACACTCCATACTCCACAGTAAAATCTCCAACTCTCTCCGTATTCCAACTTTGTTCTTCTCTCCCGGTGGACATTTGGGTCTCTTCTTGTCTTCTTAATATTACTCGCTTTTTATCCTTCAGCAAATTTTCAGGTTCCTTTTCTGGTTCTGAAAAACTCTCTTTTTCTGATGAGTAGGAGATTCGCTCATTTCCTCTATTATCAGTACGAACATCATGTTGCTCATTCTGTTGAAACTTTTCCGACTTGAAGTCATCCAAGTTTTCTTGCGTTAGTGGCACTTCCAAAGCTTCTTCTACCATATCATTTCGTGACACAAAGACTCTAGCAGGAAACTTTGAACTGTGACTTAGGGTTGGAAAGTTCTTCTGTTGCGCATCTGCATACATATCATTTCTCTGAGGATCTCCTTGCGCGGAATTCAATATTGGATTATTATCTTGAATGTCTCTGGAGTGTTCATCTGTCTCCAACAAGTTTTTTCCACTCATTGTTGGTGAATATTTAACAGTATGAGATTTCATTCTACTGGCAGCAACTGTTGCGTAGGAGTTTGGTTGCTCTTGTCTAGAAGTTTCCACTCTCTGTGGGCTGGAGTCTTTTCCATCCTTATATTCTGCGTCTGATGTGGCTTCTACAGCGGATTCCTTTCTCAAGCTTGGTAGGTTAAACGGTAGTGGAACCTTCGGTGCTGCTCTAGAGAGGACAGAAGACTTCCCCAAGACTTGCATTCTTGAGTTTCCAACTCCTATTTTAGCTTAGCATGGGTTCCAGTTTCGTGAGTAAGCGCAACAGACGAACCTTTTACACTGGCTTCACTATGAGACTTTTGTTTGGGCAAAAGAGCATTCAAGTTGAAGGAAGTATATTTTCCCTTACTGGAGGACTGTTCGGTTTGGAAAGAAGCGTTAGGCTTTGGCATAGTGAATAAAGTGAATGTTGCAATACAAAAACTTTCAGCGAGGTCTCACTTGAACCGCTACTGTCAAGTGATGGGATGGAAATGGCCCAAATCAAAAAGGAACGACGTTAGTTGTCACGTTTCAAACAAATCATTCATTCAAGTATTTATTCAACCAATTTGAAACATTTTCTCTATCACGTTGATTCCAAGACGCTACTACATTGATCTCTTCAATACTCTGCTTAATAACCCTTTCACAACCTTCAGCTTGAATGTCATGAAAGAACGCTTTTACTTGTTGCGCATCTTCTTTGCTACTCAAACGACGAGTGCTCAATTGTATCAAGTTGGTCAACATATGATTTCCTCCAGTTCCATACCTCTCTACCATGTCTTTCCAATGTGTCTGCATATAATGCCAAACAACTTGTGGACCTTTGCATCGATTCATTGCAGCCGAATACAATGCAAACATAAAGTCACCGGGTCTTACATGTTTCCAACTCCACTCTAACATTTCTTGACATAACTGGGGATCAGGAATGCGACCTAATACTCTTAGGCAGCGAATCTTCTCTTCATTTAAAGTAAAAGTTTCATGCATCTCCTTCACCTTTTCATATTCCTGTCTTCCTCCATATGATATTGCAGCAGCCATAGCTACTATCCTTAAATCTGGTTCTACACTATTTGGATCCTCAACATACTGAATGAACAGCTTTTTAGCAATGTCAATGGTATGAGGATCTTGATAGTCTACCAATGCCTGCAGCACCTTTGGACGTAAGAGAGAAATGGAATGCGTCTCATTCTCTTTTCGTTTCCAACCCAACTGAGATGCAATACCTCGCAAAATATCACAAAAGAAACGGTTCAACAACTGACAACACTGTTCATCATTTGTTCCAAATGCAACAAAGAGACCTTCAAAATTAGACAACAAATTTACCCAACACGCGTATTCAGTTTCATTTTTAAAGGAGCACATCAAAAGTAAGGCAGTTGAAGTAGGTAAAAAACCACTTCTAGCGAGAGCAAAGGAATCCATTGAAAGCCCTAAACGATCCATGGCATCTAACTCGCCATTCTTTGTTGCTTCACTCAAGGCTTCCCAAATGAATTGTGGATAGTTGACCCGATAGACTCCAGATTGAGAAGCATTCACTTTCAGCCATTTGTCTTGCTTACCTAATAAATTGTTCAGTATCTCTTGAGGATCTTCCATTAGATGACATTTGACTTGACTGGGACAAGAGGAAACAGCATATCGCATGATCACTATCCACTGACCATTTTCACGTTTTCCACTTGCCAGATACCGCTGTTGCTCGAGTACAAATTCCTCATTTTCATTCAATTTTATTTCAATCAAAGGATAACCAGTTTGCCTCGTCCAAAGACTCATGATACGTACAATAGGTTTTCCAGAAACTTGTTCTAAAGTTTCCCATAAATCATATGTTGTCGCATTTTTGTACAGGAAACGCCTCAAATATGTTTGTAAGCCTTGTTGAAACGAGGAAAGGCTCATATAATCTGCCAACATACGTATCACTGAAGCACCCTTGTTATAAGATATGGCATCAAATATTTCGTCAACATCACTAGCCCTCTTCACGTCCACTTCGATGGGATGCGAAGACTCTAATGCGTCCAGTTTCATAGCAGAAGCAAAGGTTGAGCTGACAAAGTCCTTCCAGACTTCCCAATCCGGAAATAAATGATCCACTGCTAAATATGATGCCCAAGTAGCAAAACCTTCATTCAACCACAAATGAGTCCACCATTCCATAGTAACCAAGTTTCCGAACCACTGATGAGCCAATTCATGAGCCACAACTTCTGCAACAGCAGTGCGTATTTCTGACGAGGTATTCACAGGGTCCACTAATAAGAACATTTCTCGAAAAGTGATACAGCCCCAATTCTCCATAGCTCCAGTGCCAAAGTCAGGTATAGCTACAAAGTCCATTTTTGGCAGCGGATAAGATATTCCAAAGAAATCTGTGAAGTAATCCAAAGTTCGAATTCCCACATTCAATGCAAATTCTCCAAAGTGGGCAGACTCTTTGGAAGCATAAACTCGAAGAGGTAACCCATTTGAAGTATGTCCCTCGATGTAATCAAATTCTCCAACTATAAATACCAGTAAATAGGTAGACATAATTGGAGTTTTTTCGAAACGAACAACTTTCTTTCCAGCGTTATTGTCCTCTTCTGAAATGACGTTCATATTGCTAAGACAGTCTCTATCGGTTGGAGCAATCAAAGTAACTTCGAATGTTGCCTTGATTGCTGGCTCGTCCCAACAAGGAAAGGCACGTCGGGCATCTGTGGGTTCAAAATGAGTCGTTGCCATAAAGCGAGTTTCTCCTTGTTTCGTCCGATATCTAGCTCGATAAAAGCCAATCATCTTGTCGTTGAGACGACCAATGAAATCAATATGTAACACAACCTCACTAGATGCTTCAAAGGACGTGGGAAATTCCAAGCTTACAGTTTGTTGTTCTTTGTCATACGAAATAGAAGAGACAGGCACGGTTTCTGAAGAGCTTTGAATACAATATACTTTAGTCAATTCCAAATCTTTCGAATGTAGAGTTATCCAACTAGAAGATTATTAGCATTTTCTGAATTCTTGTTCACAAGTACAAAGTTTACTTGGTGGTCTCCACAATTTTCAGAAGAACGTCGACACTGCCTAAGAAATTCGTGTCCTTTCCCTCCATCGCTGCTTCTGAATTCTCCAATAAAGGCTCCAGTGTTACTTTATAATGTTTAGGGCGTACATTTGAAGGCAATAGATGTCTTTCTTCCTTTGAAGTTTCTTGCCAGTTGCTGCTATTCATAGCTAAAAGAGGAAAACCACAAGACGACTAAACGACAATACCCAAATGAGGGACAATTCACAGCTTTCGAACATCCTCCCGTTCTCCAATCACAAATGACAAGAGACTTTGACATTTGTAAAAGTTGCTACAACAGATGAATGTCTCATTTGTCAACAATCTAAAGAATAATAGAATCGATACACTTGCTATCATTTCACATATCCCTTACAAGGCTTACAATTCTTGTGCAATATGAATGGCAAGAAATTCCTTTGGGTTTTGGATATTCAATTTTGGAACAGTCATGTTTCTGACGAGAAGTGAATATGATAGAGGAGTGAATACTTTCTCACCAGAGGGAAGACTTTTCCAAGTGGAATATGCAATGGAAGCAATCAAACTGGGTTCCACGGCAGTTGGTATACAGACAGCTGAAGGGTAGGAACAACTTTTGTAAACAAAGCCAGGTTGATTTGAACCATATGACAGTGTAGTTCTTGCGGTGGAAAAACGTCTTTCTTCTCCTCTCCTAGAACCCAATAGTGTGGAAAAACTTGTAGAAATCGTAGGTTTATGACATCTCTCTTTAATAATAGCCTTTTCAACATTTAGTGAAGGATGAACACGTGGGTTGTGCAATGAGTGGCCTCATAGCAGATGCTCGAACTATGATAGAACACGCGAGAGTAGAAGCCCAAAATCATAGGTATAAAAGTAACATCACTTTCAGTGTTTGTTTACCGCAGAATAGGTTTACTTTTGATGAAGCTATGCCTGTAGAAAGCTTAACTCAGGCGACTTGCGACCTGGCACTTCGTTTTGGTGAAGGCGTTGAAGAAGATGAAGATAAAGAGGAGGTATTACGAGTTGCAACTTTCTTTACATTATCTTAACGATCCAACGAAGGAAATGATGAGTCGTCCATTCGGAGTTTCGCTTCTTATAGCAGGAGTGGACGATAAGGGTCCTGCGCTCTTCTATACCGATCCATCAGGAACGTAAGTCAATATTCCATTTTTCCAGGATAAACGTTGAACCTGGCAAGTTATATTCGATGGCTTGCAAAGGCCATTGGAGCTGGAGCAGAAGGAGCCCAAAGTGCGTTACAGGAGGCGTATTACAAAAGTATGACTTTGAAAGAAGCAGAGACTTTAGCTCTTCGTACATTGAGAGAAGTAGTGGAAGAGAAAGTAGAAAGCAACAATGTTGAAGTTGCCGCTGTAAGAACAGGTTGGTTAAACCCAATAGTTGATAGCTCTTTTTATTTCTCAATTGGCGTTGTAGATACGAAAAAATTCGTGATATATACTGAAGCTGAAGTAAAGGAGTGTCTTTCAAGGCTGGAAAACAGAGACTCGCAATAGAAATATGTCGTTATCTTGTTTTTTGAAATAAAGAACCAACAGAGAAACTTGAGAGTTCGCAAACAGAGTTCCTCAGCAAGTGTTATGAGATAACTCAAAATATCCTTGCAAGAGCTCTGAACGCTTCTGTCGAATGGGAACTGAGCCCTCCCGCCGGTAGCCCGCCTTTTAAGAATCCCCTAGTCTGGGAACGCCGAAATTAATGATTGATGCTTTCCCAACGTTAGGTGGACACAACTAGTTCTTACAAAAACTTATCATTTTTGAGATAATGAGCTCGCCTGAAGATTTCCCTGAAGAGGAAACTGTGATTGAGTCACAGGGGGTAGTTCCAGGGGGTTCAAATGTGCGTCATATACTAGATACGTCGAATGACACCGAGACGAACGTGCCTATGGACGCACTTGGGTCAGTGGTAGCTCAAGACGAATTGGAAAAGAATGAGAGAGAGCGAGTTGCTATTGAGAACTCAAACAACTCAGCAGTTGTTTGTGGGGTGTTGGAAGAACAGACAACTCTTGTTTCTTTCGCACCCACGGCAGGCCCGAATTTTGTGCAAATGGAGCAAGCGGAATCTCGCCCTGTCGACTTTTCAGAATATCAAGATAATCATTGTGAAAAAGAAGACATAACTAGCAGCGACTCTAGGGGTATATATTCGAATGCTCCTTTTAATTGTAGCTCTGTATTGAATACGACGACCGAGACAGAAAAAGCGAAGACTTTAGAGGCTGAAAAACTTGCTCCTGAGTCAGCAAATTTGGTTGTTGACAGTGCAGCAAAGACTAACACTTCGGCTGAGAGTGAAAAGCAGGCTACTATGCAAGAAGCCTTTCAAAGTAGCGAAGGAAAAGATACAAACGTTAGGATTTCCATGGAATTGGAGAGTACATCAGAGCGTACAGTAAGTTCGGACTCGAAGTCAACAGCAGTGGAACGTCCGCAAGTCGCTGAGGGAACGAACACTTTGAACGAAGTGAACGCACCCACGGTTGGAACGGGAGACGCTGATGCTCCAAATTTCTCGCCAAAATCAAAAGTTATGGGAAAAAATGAGAAGTTAGAAAGAAAGATGGCATTACTAGCAAAACTGAACGAGGTAGAGTCAAGAAAGCTGAAGTATATGGAAAAGAGAAACACTCCGGTATCCAGTCCCGTAGAGAAGCCTTCAAATGTAGAAAGAACATCACCACCGACTCTAGATATTCAGCCAGCGTTTGTAGGAGAATATAGCGAGAATAGAGCTGTTTCGTCTCCTCAAGACTCAGAACTAGACAAGTCATCTCGTTCGCTTCGACCGCGAACTCCTGGAAGCCAACGGAATTCGGCCAAGATGATCATGTCACCACACACCCCCGGCAATGACTATAAAGAAGATCCTTTATACTACAAATGCAAAAATGTATTGAAGAGTTTGATGGAAAGAAAGGATGCTCGGGCATTTCTGAAGCCTGTTGATGAACTATTTACACCCGAAGAAATACCAGGATACTTTCAACTCATCAAGCATCCCATGGATTTAGGTACTGTCCTGTATAGAATGGAACTTGGATTGTATCGCCATCCAACAGTGGAAGAGTTCCCAAAGTACTCTCAATTTGACCTTGAAAGATTCAAAGCAGATGTTCGTCTTGTATGGGAAAATGCAATGGCATACAATCTGCAGGGGACTCCCTATCATACCACTGCCGCAAAACTTAGTGAGACATTTGAAAGGAAGTTGGAGGCGACTCTAAAAAGTTTACCTGAAACTAAGTTGTTTAAATCCAAGGAGAAGAAGAGACAGTCGGCATCACGTCCTGTTCATGAAAGACCCATCAAGAAACCAAATATGTCATTCATGAAAAGGAAAACACCTCCAGAAGTTTCTTCAAACAAGCTAGCTCATCATTCATTTACAAAAGTGAAGCCAACGGCTTCAACGAGTGCTGCCACAACTACTGTTTCAACAGATAAAAAGAATCGAAATAATCAACGAACACATAGTAGCTTTGCAGCTGCTTCACACGCATCCATGACTGCAGAAAGTCCATCGTCATCTATCCAAAAGCTGCAAGAGAAGATAAAGGAGTTGGAAAGAATGCAAGCGAGAATGGCTTCTTCCAGTGTAGATTATCAGTCGCAAGATATTTCTTCATCTCCGAGTCCTCTTGTGAATGTGCCAATGACATATGAAGAGAAACGTAAACTAGGAGACAACATAAACTTACTGCCTGGTGACAAATTGGCAAAGGTGGTCCAAATTATCATGCGTCACAAAGGATCCACTCCAGTAAACGATAGAGAGGAGATTGAAATAGATATAGATGCATTAGATACTCGTACGTTGAGAGAAATGGAAGCATTTGTACAAAATGCTCTTCAGAAACGAGTACAAAGGAAGAAGGGATCTTCGTTAGGTGAAACTTTTACTACTCAGACCTCATCGGTAACTAGTGAGTTGGAAAATTTGAGGGAGCAGTTGCGAACCCTTCAAGGAACTAACTATGATACCGGTATGACTTTAGAAAGTGGGCAAACTGCAAGTGCAACAAGTGGTGGGGGAGGATTAGTAGGAGGCTATGAAGACAAAGGATTTGCTAGTACTGAACATGTAGAGGACAGCGGTAATAATGAGTTGAGCACCGTTCCAGAATCCTCTAATAGAGATTCCACAGAGCTCAAACAAGAACAACATGAAGAACAAATGTATAGTTCTGATGATAGCGACTCCACAAGTGACACTGCCTCTGTCTCTGACAACTGACACATAATAATGTAAAAGTATTTTATGGTGCCTCATTCGTTTCAAAAGTTTTTGTTAGCACGAATTATGCTTTTCCACTTTTTACAAAACTTGGTGCCAATACAAGTGCTACAGTTGAAATCAGCTTGATAAGTACATGCAACGAGGGTCCAGCTGTATCTTTAAAAGGATCGCCTAGAGTATCTCCTGTTACCGCAGCTTTATGAGTGTCCGAACCCTTTCCACCGTAGAAACCACGTTCAATTAACTTCTTTGCATTGTCAAATGCTCCACCACCTGTGTTAAAGAACAATGCCAGCAACAGGCCTGTGGCTGTAGAAAACATTAAGAAACTTGCGACACATTTGCCACCAATCAACGGATCATCTTCATGTGTACCGACAAATTTGAAAAGGTAACCAACAAATGCCGGTGATAACACGGTGATAGTACCTGGTATCAGCATTTCTCTCAAGGCTGCTTTAGTTACGAGAGATACACATGCTTGATAATCAGGTTTCTGTGTTCCATTCATAATTCCAGGGAAGTTGGTAAATTGCCGTCGAACTTCAGCTACAACATCTTGCGCTGCAGAACCAACGGCTCGAATGGTCGTCCCAGAGAACAGAAACACCAATGCCGCCCCTATAAAACCTGCAAAAAACACTTCCGGTACCGCAATATCGACTACTTCTAAAGGCAAACCAGAATATTCCATAACTTCATCAAGAAATGCACTGAACAAAAGGAACGATGCCAATGCAGCAGTCCCTACTGCGTAACCCTAAAAAATGGATAAAAGTCTCTTTCAAATATAAAATTGTGATGGGCTGCATACCTTTGTAATGGCCTTGGTAGTGTTTCCGACGGCATCGAGCTGATCAGTAATGTTTCGGACGTCAGATGTCGACGCACTCATTTCAACGATTCCACCAGCATTATCCGCAATAGGCCCGAAAACATCCATCGAGAGAATATATGCAGCTGTACTTAACATACCCATCGTTGCAACGGCCGTTCCGAATAAGCCACCAACTGGTTCGCCATTTGAATCATATAATCCGGATGCCTTGATATCTATGTTATGGACAGATTTCATTCGAAGACATCTACAACATACCTGACCAATACGATATGACATCAAGACTGCCAATGTTATAGTCACTGCTGGAAGTAAGGTCGACTGCAATCCAACAGATATTCCAGCAATAACATTTGTACCGGCTCCAGTCACTGATGATTTAGCAATATAGACCACTGGATTATGACCACAGTCTGTATAATAATGTGTTATAGCAATGAAGATATAACCTGTTCCCAAACCAATGAATGCGCAAAGACAAAAATGCCACCAAGCATAAGGTGCTCCTTCATGATAAAGAAGACAACGACAAAGAAATACAAGGAGAATAGCACTTATCATTGTGCTGATTCGGTAACCTTTCATCAACAGGGCAAAAGGATTATTCTCACTAGTTTGAGAGTTTCCATTTTCAAAATTTTCACCATGCTCAGCAGAAAAATCACTGTGAAAATATGCAGAAAGTCTCGATAAAATGGAAATCATGGAGGAACAATTATCAGCTCGCTGAACAGATATTATTCCAAAAGAGCTGACTAGCAAATCCATGGCGTGAACACTTAACGGGAACAATAAGTATCCTGCTCCGACTTGTGCTTGTTCCATCAAAACACCGCCAATTATCATCGCAGAAATAATTTCAGCTGCAATACTTTCAAATAAATCGCTTCCCCTACCCTTTGATTGAAAATTAGCCATCCTTTGGTATGCAACACAAACTCACCGCACAATCTCCAACATTATCTCCAACAAGGTCTGCAATAACAGCTGGATTCCTAGGATCATCTTCTGGAATCGATGTTTCCACTTTACCAATAATATCTGCTCCAACATCTGCTGCTTTTGTGTAAATTCCACCACCCAACTGTGCAAAAAGTGCTACGAATGATGCGCCAAAACCGTAACCGACAAGAAGCATCGGGATTCGATAAACTGGAATTTCCAGTATAAACGAAACTGAGGCAAAGAGTATAAAAATGCCCAACAAACACATGCTAACAACAAGGATTGCAGAAAACGCTCCTGCTCTTAATGCTATAGAGACAGCAAGATGATAGTCTTTACTCGCTGCAGAAGCAACACGAACGTTTGAGCGGACACTAACCCACATACCTACAAAACCTGCAGTACCCGAACATATTGCACCCATAAAGAAAGATATAGCTGTTGTACAAGCCAAAGACAAGGAGCCAACAGGCGAGTGTTCCGGTACTTGTCGAAACAGATATATTACAAATAAAAGCAACACACATAATAGCGTCAACTGTATGATCGTACCGTACTGTGTCCTTAGAAATCCATCTGCTCCCATACGAATAGCGTCGGAAACCACACGCATATCTTCAGTCCCTTCATCTTGCATAAGAACCCACTTGGCAAGAAATAAAGAAAATAGAAAGCCTCCAAAGGTCACTGTACAAATGACCATGGCAGCTAAACGGATATCAGTTGGAAGTGCCAAACAGCAAAGGAACAGCGCACAACCAAACGCACCAATAAAGATACGGAGATTCGTAGGTGTGCCAAGTTGCTTGCGACGTTTCCGATGAGGACGGTTTCTCAGTATTGTAGGGAGCGATGTTTTTGAATCTCCAACAAGTCTCATAGAGTTGCCAATTTTTTGAGTTCTAACCCAATCTTAACGGAATGAAGAAGAATGTTGCAAACAAGATATGAAAAATGAGTTTCAATAGGGATTTGTCGTATGTCTCGCATTTCACAATAACTAACACATACTTTTTTGAAAACAACAGGAAGAATATCTAATTATTTCAACATCTAAGAATGTATAATATGTTTTGATTGCTTCAGAATTGAAACATGTATATTTCGAGGTTTCAATATGGAGTTCAATTTCTAAATATTCTCCAGCTGAGCATTTCTCTGTTCTTACTGTTTTCTTTTAGAGTAGTTTTTACACGCGTCTTCGTTGAGTCCCTCAAAATTTCTCAAAAGATTTGAACGCTGCTGAATTCGTTTGGATTCGTTGTTCTCTCGAGGCACTTGCCAACTTCCTTGGTGAGTCATAATGGGAGTAAAAGGCTTGTGGGAGTTAGTTGCTCCCGTAGGTAGACGGGTCTCTATGGATACCGTAGCAAACAAGACCTTAGCCATCGACGTTTCTATTTGGCTAACACAATTCTTGTATGCAATGAGAGACTCGGAGGGAGAGCTCATTCGCAACGCCCATTTGTTAGGTATCTTGAGACGTTGCTGCAAACTCATCTTTTACAACGTCAAGCCAATATTTGTTTTCGATGGTGCAACTCCTCAACTGAAAAGAAGGACACTCATTTCAAGGCAGAATCAACGAAACAAACAAAAGCTCAGACTGCGTCGTATTGCTGAAAAACTTTTGCTCAACGAGTTGAAGTTGAAAAAGCTAAAGGAGAATAAGAAGATTGAGTCTAAAGGAAATGAGGAGCGCGTTAACCCAAAAGTCAATCCCCGTGACTTGTATAACCAATATATGGACACAGTTTTAAGGGCTACTTTGGAAAGGAGCAATATAGAGACTGAAAAGGATACTGACCAAGTGGACATTGAAGCAGTTCATAACCACAATAACAATAATAGTATGGAACAGCTTGAATCTTTAGTAGAAGAGCGTGAAGTTGAAGCACAACTTAGTGAAGCTGAAGAAGAAGGTGACGAGAAAGAAGAAGACATAAACACAGGAGTTTCTAACTTTTCTGAGCGGCTTGCTTCCTCAGAGAGAGAACAATATGAAGTACCAGATATCAGTCAAATAAGCACAGATTCTCTTTCGTCCCTGCCGCCTGAAATGTTTGAGACAATTGTTTCTGAAATTCGCAGTAGAGAAAGAAATTTACACAGAGAGGAGTTTATCAAAGCTGAAAACGATCCTGCGAACTTTTCGAAAAAGCAGCTCGAAGGGTTTCTTCGTTTATCACAAACAAAGAAAGAAGTTGTAAAGGCTCGGGCAACAGCCTACTCTCACGTGTTACATGGAAGACGTCGCATTGCATCTGATCCTGGAAAGAATTACACACTTACTAAGATAAGTGATTCAACACCTGAAAATGGAAGGGAGTTAAATGATGACGGCCAGTTTTGCACTAATTTTCGTTTGGAAAGTAGCATTGAAAGTAATAACAGTAAGGTAGATGAAGGCTTGGATTGTGCGAAATCAACTTCAAACGCTGAGAATCACTCAGAGTTTTGTGTAAGACATTCAGAGACAAAGAATGAAAGAGAACCTGTCTTGATTCTGGATAGAGACATTGAGGGATCTTCCCAAGCCGACGTAGAGGAAGATGAAGATATTGAATGGGTTGCATGTCCTCCTGATTCCAATTGTAATTTTGTTGAACACGAATGGACTTCAAATGTGCAAGTGGAATGGGATGGAATGGAACAGAATATAAGAAATAGATCAAGTCTATGTTTAGACAGTCCATCTTCAGCTGATCTCGTTAAACATTTGAACGAGGATGATGCAGAAGAAGAGGACTTTATGACAGCAGATATTCAGTCGGCTATATATTCTTCTCTTGCAAATGAACATTGTCTAAAGCATGAAGCTGAATCTTGTGCCAAGCCTTGTGAAAGCCATTTAGAATCTACTTCCAAGGTTGACTTTTGGGATAAAGAGGAAACTATGAACAGTTTAAATTCTCTAAAAGAGGACGAAAATGAAGTATTTTCAAGAAATGTGATGTCTTCGAAAGTTGATGAAGCGTTGCATTCTTCCCCTAGTTCTGGAAATCATCTAAACACTTGCTTCGAGGAGGAAATATTGAATGAGGAAGAAATAACAGAAACGAGAGTATCGAGAGACTTTATTTTACCAGATGAAAAACTGGAAAGTCTGTTTCAAGAATTTGAGAACGAACGTAAAGAGCTACATCAAGAATTTACTCATTTGAAAAGTGGTTCTGACATGATCACTGATGAAATGTGTGAAGAGATTCGTGACCTGCTTAGAATGTTGGGAATACCTTATATTCAAGCTCCGATGGAAGCTGAGGCGCAGTGTGCCTATTTCAATCAAATTGGTCTTGTAGAAGGCGTGATCACAGAAGATAGTGATGCTTTTTTATTTGGGGCCAGAACAGTTTTTCGAAACATTTTTGAAGACAAAAAATATGTGGAACAATATGAAATGGATGATATTGAAAGATATTTAGGTCTTGACAGGGAGAAGTTGATATTATTATGTCTATTATTGGGAAGTGATTATACCCAAGGCATTCATGGAGTTGGAGTTGTGAATGCGACGGAAATTATTAGAGCTTTTCCAAGCTTTGAAGAACTTAAAGAGTTTGCTCAGTGGGCTAATCAGTTGTCTCTTGAAGAAGAAAGACTCTCTTTAGACCCAGAAGACCCCAAC
The DNA here is from genome assembly GCA_025991245.1 of Galdieria partita. Taxonomy (NCBI): domain Eukaryota; phylum Rhodophyta; class Bangiophyceae; order Galdieriales; family Galdieriaceae; genus Galdieria; species Galdieria partita. The sequence goes on from BQMJ01000012.1 coordinate 96,720, forward strand.
TTTGTTAAGAAGGAATTCTTTTTAAAGCATCGTAAGATGAAAAGAAACTGGGTTGTACACGACTCTTTTCCTAGCAAACATGTGATGGATGCATACAGTTATCCAGTGATTGATACCCGTTCTATAGAGTTTCAATGCCAAAGACCTAACATGGCTCAACTTGTCGAATTTTGTAGAGCCAAATTTGGTTGGGACTCGGACAAAGTGAAGAAGTTGGTAGTTCCTGTGCTGAAAGCATATGATGCAAAGAACCAGAGTCAAACTCGCATTGAGCAATATTTCCATCCAATGCGTTTCGCAAAGATCAAAAGCAAGAGACTTGAAAATGCAGTTCGAGGAATCACAATGGCAGTAGACGAAGAAATGTTTCTATCCAAAAGTAAGCAACTTGTGGAGGATGTAAATTCCTCAACGGATGAAAAGACTTCGAATATGCGGAAGAGGCGTAAGAAGAATACCAAAGACAGACGTAAGAAATATTCGTATATGGAAAATGGTCCGTGAGGTATCAGGATCATTTTATTTATTCAAAGGCAAACAACATTATAGACATTTTACAATAGGATGCGTTGTAGAAACATTTTATAGAATACAAAATAGAATTCAACCTCGAAATTGTGAGGAAAATTGTTTCATCAAGTTTTGCAATCCAGAAGCGCCTCCCATCTGTTGGAGCATCTTTGGATCCATCATTCGACTCAATTGTTGTGGCATATTTCTCTGCAATTGAGAGAAATCTCCTAAACTTATTGAATAAAAAGGCTAACAAACTCTTTGAAATATCATACCTGTCTTTAAGGCTTTGTTTTTTCCCACTCTACTTACAAGCTTGGACAATCTTTTATACTCTGAAAGCAAATCTTCTACATCCTTAACGTCACGTCCAGAACCTCTGCTAATACCTTCATATCCATCAGTCAGGTAATCATATACAAATAACATAAACTGCAAAACTTACGTATCATCCTTGACTGGTTAAACTGAACCTTTGGATTGTCCAACTCTTCGTCCGTCATGGAATTCATAATACTTAAAAATTTCTTCACACGAAGAGTGCCTTCTCTTTCCTTTCCTTTTGGAATAAGATCCTGCATCCCTGGAAACATAGATAATACCTATTTTACAATACGCATCAACGCTCAATACTTCCATAGACAAATGGCCAACCAACTTTTCCCATAGGTCCCATTTTCAAGACGCTTTGAAACTGATCATACAAATCTCGAAGAGTAAGAACACCTTCTTGTATTCGTTTTAAAATATCCGGATTCTGATCCACACCTGCTTCTTTTACAGCGTTTACGAAACCACTAATATCTCCAAGGCCTATCCATTCGTTCAGTACTTGGCAAAGAATGTTCCCTTTACACTCACCCAATAGACGTTGAACAAAACTCTGTGGAGCAAAAGGTTCCAAATCATCTAGCATTTCTCCTGTGCCAATAAATACGATTGGACTCTTTGTAGCACTTACAGCACTTAGAGCTCCTCCACCTTTGGCGTGACCATCCAACTTGGTGACAATAACACTGCCTACATTCACTCTCTGTCGAAAAGCAAGCGCTTGATCATAGACGGATTGGCCCATAGTTCCATCCATAACAAATATAATGCTGTTAGGCTGCACTTCTTCAGCTAACTGTTCCATTTCCTCAAATAGTGCGGTGTCTTGTTTATGTCTTCCAGAAGTATCCACTATGATAAGTTCATATTTTTCCTTTTTAAACAAATCAACTCCTTCACGTGCAACCTTCACAGCATCTGCTTCCGTATGACTTCCATAAAAAGGCACTCGAGCCTTTGTTGCTGACTGCTTTAATTGGTCAAATGCACCCGCTCGAAAAGTATCTGCGCAAACAAGTGCAGTCTTCCACCCTTTCCTTTGGTGGTAATACGCATACTTCACACAAGTAGTTGTCTTTCCATTTCCTTGTAAACCAACAAACATGACTACGTTCGGTTTACCCTTCTTCAACGGAGGTGGAGAAGTACCAGGATTCAACATATTACAAAGCTCATCAAAAACCGCTTTTTGAATAAGTTTCCTGCGGTTCACTCCTGCCGCCAGTTCCTCCAAATTTACCTTCCTTTTAACGCTCTGTCGCAAGGCCTGAACCAACTTGACGTTGACATCAGCTTCCAAGAGTGCTCGACTAACTTCATTGAGCATTTCATTCAAAGCTTCTTCATCCACAACTGTTCGGTTGGCAAGCTTTCTTAAAGCCCCCGATATTTTCTTTCCTAGTTCCGATAATACCATAACTTGTATGTCCTCCTCAACAACACACAAACAGACAATCGTCTCTTCACAATTTGTATGGATTGATGGATCAACTCTGAATACTTTTACAGAATTTCAGCAAAGCAATGGAGTTTGGTGTTCACTCTGTTGCAGGAAAACGAAAGCAGATGGAAGACAGATACTCTACTAAAGTCATTGAAATAGAAACAAAGGATGGGAAGGAAACTTTGGGTTTATTTGCTGTCTATGATGGACATGGAGGAGATTTCGCTGTAAGTTGACTCTTTTTTGTTCTTTCTACTTTTGAAAATGTATATCTTAGGCCGACTATTGTTCAAAACATTTTACTGAAACTCTGTTACAACACTCCCTTTTTCCTACCGAGTATGTTTGTTGCATATTATCTCTGGGCAGTATTTATTTAGGAAACTTTTAGTATTTCCACAGCTTTGAAAGAAACTTGTGAAAGTTTTGATGCTCGCTTGTTGGAAGAATCGTTGAAGATGAAGACTTATTCAGGTTGTACTCTGAATTTTATACTAGTTGGTTCTCAGTGTCTGTATTGTTGCAATGTGGGAGATTCTCGTGCAGTTTTATGTAGAGGTGGAGTTGCTATTGCTTTGTCGAAAGATCATAATATTTCCAATGCTGCTGAAGTTTCTCGAGTTAAGCAAGCCGGTGGGTTTATCACTCATCGGGGAATCAACGACTATATGTCAGTTACTCGAGCGTTGGGTGATTTGGATTTGAAAGGCCATAAACAGAAAATGTTTCCTCATCTCGATTTCAAGTCAGATTTAGTGATAGCTACTCCTGATATTTTTGTCATCGATTTGGAACCTGATGATGAGTTTCTTATTATTGCAAGTGATGGTTTATGGTGTCGAATGAACGACAGTGAGGCAGTGAAAATAACTTTGAAAACGTTGAGACAATATGGCAGTCCAAAAATTGCTGCTAAAACTCTCATCAAAACGGCACTGTCGATGGGTTCGACGGATAATATAACCGTCGTGGTGGTCGTTGTACATCGACAAGAGTTGATGAAGGATGTTACTGTGCACGGTGGTAATATATTTGGTTCGTTTCAACGTTCTCGAAAGATGACAGAATATGGAAATGACTCTTCCGATGATTCTGGACATGGAAGTCGTCTCATTCTAAATGCGTTTCAGAGTGCGGAATGGAAAGAGATCTCGTTGCTCAAAAAGAACTCATTATCCAGTCCCCCTGACGCTTCTTGTACGTCCAATAAGGATATTTCGACAGCATCCTCTGAAGAAAGTAAGCATAAGAAGGAACCCAATGCTTGGTCTCGTTTTGTGAATACGTACAAGAAGAAATGGAGTAAACGAAAGGAATAATAATGAGAAAGACAATAGTTTGATTGGTGTTTCTTTTTTCATTATGCAACATGAGAAAAGTATTCACCCATATGCAAACTCTATAAAGCTGTAAGCAAAGAAAACGAATATTTTTATTCTTCTCACTATTAGAATAATCCATAACACACAAAAAGAGCACACAAACACACAATAGTCTTCATTTCCCATATAATTCAATGAGTTGAGCCACCACTTGTGGCTCTGCCAAAGTACTGATATCTCCTAGTTCTTCTGAAGATACTTGAGTTCCTTTTTCTGCAATTTTGCGTAAAATTCTTCTCATAATTTTGCCACTTCTCGTTTTCGGAAGTGCAGGAGCCCAATGAATAACATCTGGAGTAGCAATGGCTCCAATTTCAACACGAACTGTTTGTCGAAGTTCCTTGCGCAGTTCTTCACTGGGTTCAAATCCATCTCTCAATGTTACATATGCATAGATTCCTTGACCTTTAATATCATGTGGCATCGGAACCACAGCCGCCTCAGCAACATAAGGATGAGACACGAGAGAAGATTCAACTTCTGCAGTTCCTATACGATGCCCACTAACATTAATTACGTCATCTACACGACCCGTAAGCCAATAATATCCATCTTCATCTACACGACAACCATCTCCACTCATATAATAGCCTTTGAAGGTAGAAAAGTATACTTGCTCCATTCTTTCATGATCATTTAAAACAGTGCGATGTATTCCAGGCCAAGATCTTTTTATACAAAGGAAACCTTCACATGGCTTGGACAATTCCTCTCCTTTTTCATTTAAAACGACGGGCTCAATTCCAAAAAAGGGAAAGGAAGCTGCTCCTGGCTTCATTTGAAAGTCTTTCACGGGAGGAGGTATAATCATATGACCGCCAGTTTCTGTTTGCCACCATGTATCAACAACAGGACAACGCTTATCACCTCCAACATTGAAAAACCTAAAATTGTGATCCATATTCATATATGAATAATATATATCCATTCTTACCAATTCCATGCCTCTGGATTGATAGGTTCTCCGACTGTTCCAAGTACTCTAAGGCTGTCTCGAGGTACCTTGCTAACATACTTGTCTCCTGCTCTCATCAAAGAACGAATCAAAGTTGGTGCAGTATACATTTGGTTGACCTTGTATTTCTCACATATTTGCCAAAGACGGCTAGCATCTGGATACGTAGGAACACCTTCGAAGATAACCGATGTCGCTCGATTCAAAAGGGGTCCATAAACAACATAACTATGGCCTGTAATCCAACCACAGTCGGCAGTGCAGAAGAAAACATCATTCTCATGATAATTAAATGCATACTTGTGAGTAACTGCGGCATAAAGTATGTAACCAGCAGTCGTATGCACAAGTCCCTTAGGCTTCCCTGTCGAGCCCGAAGTATATAAGACAAAAAGTGGATCTTCTGCATCCATCCATTCTACTGGGCATTCGGGATCTGCTCTAGCTAATACTTCATGCCACCACTCGTCTCTTTTCGGTTTCATCCCGACTGGACACTTATCTTCACCCAGTCTTTTAAAGACTATTTGTCGATCCACTAAATGACCATCTCCTCTTTCATAGACTAGCTCTTCTGCTGCATCAGCCAGTGCTTTGAGTTCAATTACTTTATTTCCTCTCATTACACCATCACAAGTTATGATAACTCGGCACTGTGCATCTAAAATACGACCAGCTAGAGCTTCTGCAGAAAAACCACCAAAAACTACATTATGAATAGCACCTATTCGTGCACAAGCTAACATAGAGATGGGGAGTTCTGGAATATTGGGTAAATAAATAGCCACTACGTCACCCTTACGTACGCCTCGTTTCTTCAGTGCGCTTGCCAGTCTCTTCACTTGGTCCAACATTTCTGCATAAGTAACGGTGCGATGGTCATCAGATAAATCGTTTCCTTCACAATAAAATGCAATTTGAGAACCGTGTCCGTTCTCTACATGTCGATCCAAGGCGTTGTAACAAGCGTTGAGTTTCCCTCCTTTGAACCATTCGGAATATACTTTGCCTTTGCGCACGTCAAAGTTATGTTCAAACGTTTTTCCTGTCCACAATTGATGCCAAGAAAGCATTTCTTTTGACATTTCAGTCCAAAAGGTATCTGGTGACTCCAGGGACTTTTTGTACAAGTCCAAATATTCTTGAACGTCTTTCAAGTGGTGCTTTGTGGCCTTGAGGTAAGCCTCGGGAACAGGTATTTTGGTTCCCGCTTCCTTGCTCACTTCTGCTAGACCGTCATGCATAGCACTTATCATATCTTCTGTAGAACTCATTTTTTATTTCAAAAAAAAAAAGACAAATAGAAATTCGGTAGCGAGATGATCAATGAGGAGTTTCTTCTAAGAATGCCCTTCCTACGATGATCCACGTGACATTTCAAGAAGAGACAGCTGTCCTTTGTTGGGGGGGGATGCCATTGAGGGATGATTTTGGGTAGCCATAGAAGATTGAGACAATACGGAGATACTTTGTCTTCGCCGGTTACCTAAAGTACTATTCCATTTTGGGTTTCTCATATTTGTCGAGAGGTTTAAAACAAGCAAAAGATTTACTTTATAACAAAGTCCAGTATAGAGCATATTTCCAAGGGAGCTTTGGAAACACAAGTATACGAAAACTGAATCAAAAAAGGGCTACAATTCTTATCAATGGATTCTTGTCAACTCCTCCACTTGCTTTGCTAGTTCTTCAACTGGAACATTCACCTTTTTGGCAACGAGCTCCATCTTGTCACGACTCAAGTCCAAGAAACGCTCAATGAGATCGCCGTCAAGGAAATTCTTGGAATCACCCATTCTCCTCTCACTTGTGAATCTTCTCCAATCCTCGTGTTGAATACCACCAACACCTTTGATAACTTCATTCAAAGCAGTCTGTAACGAGTATAGAAAATGAAAAGTCTTTTCGTCAACAGATGCGATGACACCTAAAGCTCCATTCGCAGTTCCTATATGGAATAAGTAAATATATACATATCCATATAAATATCCTTCTCAATCAAAACAAACATACCATATAACAAAGTCTTTTGGATAGAAATACCAGACTCTGGAATCTGCAAGACAAGTCTTCCATGTCGAATACGGTTGACAAGCTCCCCTAAATGAAATTCTCCAACTTTTTCTAGTCTCGAGCGTTCTTCTTCGGTAGGTGCATCGGAATTCCGTTTTAAAGTGAATAAATTGAAGCAATTTTCTGCACTTATATAGTAATCGACATCAAGCATTTCTATCACAGTAATCCAACTAGGATCAATGTCTCTAGCGACATCTTCAATAGTACCATTCATTGGCTAATAGCAGAGTTCAGTACAAGAAACCAACTACACAAAGGATGCCTTACCTTGTAAGCAAGTAAGCTGACCGAGCGTACCAAATCACCAATAAGTATAAAATCTCCTAAACACTTGATCTGTAAAATGAATATGCTTCCATGATAAGTGCATTCTTCTGTCAAAGTTCGAGCACCACTTTCAGTCTCCGACCATCTTACCAGTTTCAGCATGGAATTCACGCTGGTAAGGATTTTTCCATTAAAGGCATCCATAGAATAAAGTGCTCCTTTGAAAGTGCGTTCTGCAACTAGAGTAAGACGCTGTTCTCGAACAGCAAAAACCAACATTCGTCCTCTTGATGGTTCAGGCTCATCTATTTCATTCTTCATCTACACAAACCTCAACAAAAAACAACACAACAAAACTCACCAGCATAAGAATATGCTGTGCCTACGACGAAATAGTCCTGATTGTCCTTTGCAGCAGTGTCTTCGCCGAAATTTACAGTAATGACCGAACAAGGAGTTTCAAATTGTTCCAATTTATAGGAATGTACAACCTAAAGAAAGAGTCAGTTTAGCAAAACTAGTCACATTGCACTAACTCACTTCCATCATAGTATCATCGATAAGTCGAACATAACCTTCTTCTATTGTTTCGGAGGCAGCTTCATTGCCATCTTCAGACATTGCGACGACCTGTTTGGTTGTTAAAACAGCAAAAACATGATGAGCATCTAAATGTGCAATTCTTCGAGGCTGTTCTCCCAATGGAATCGTTCGAATGTGCAATTTTTGTATATTGTCTACTGTACCAAGAACGAGTGATCCTTCCGTTACTAAGGCCAAACAATCTGGAAACGTTTCCTTTCACAGAAATAAGAGAAGCAATGACAACAAAAAGGACTTACGGAGCTAAAACTACATACGCGAGTAACTTCTCGAAGGTTTACATTAGAACATAGTAACTTTCCACCTCCACTTGAGGAATGAATTACTGTTGGTCGATCACAAGCAGCAAAAACATGCAATGCACTTTGTGTTTCAAAGATGCCAAGGGATGCAGGTTGAGTTCCAATACTCATTTGGCGCTGGTCATATAAGAATTTCCTTTCAACTGCACTATCAGTAATATCTTTAGCTGATTTATCGACTCTATACGTTAATAATCGACCATCTCCCAAAGCAGCTAGAAAGTAGTCTTCTCCATCCATAGTAACAAACAAGAGAGATCTTGGAATAACATCCAAACCCAATTTTTCTATATGAACCAAGTCCAAAGATGGTAAAGAATAGAAGCGAATGGAAACTTCAGTCCACATTCCTACAGCAACAAAACTGGAAGGAATAGCTTGTGAAGACATATTTATGCCCGCTTGTCCTAGTTATATTTAGCTTTCCGAAAATTATGTAAACTTTGCAATCCATAGCTTACCCAGAGGTGAAATATCCAATGAGCAAATTTCATATTCCAAACTCTTATAAGACTTTTCCACTATCGTTTTCGAATTTGGGTCGATGTCAAAATAAATAAGGTTTCCTCCGGTCGTTGCTATAATTAACTGCATGAAATTTCCACTAGCAACGGAAATTCGAAATCCACTAGGAGGATGCCATTCATTTACGATAGACATGTCTGCACATGATATGAGGCGTGCCTTGGAAGGAGTAATCTAAAGTTGACCGAGTAAGTGTCGCAAATGTACATCCTATCAACTACATACTTGCACAATACAATCTCCAACAACATTACTACAATACAAAGTGGGCTCTTGCATTTCAAATACGGGGAAATTTGCTTCAGTCATCAATTCTGTACTTACAAGCTCCAGAATTCGCGACTCGGAAGCAAATGACAACAACAATAAAGAATGGTGAGAAGACAGAGAGCTTTTTTTCAATGAAAAGAGTTCTTTCACTCCCGGAACTTCTACTGAAGCTTGTTCATGAATTCCGATGCCGTTTCGAATAATTCTCAAACTTCCATCTTTCGCAGCTCCTGAACATGTTACAACTTGGCCTTGACCTTGTCTCTCTGCATCCATTACACAAAAGTCAACAATAGGACTCAAGTTGGGATACGTTTCCATCACTTCAATAAACGAACCCGTCTCAGGGTGAGGTTCAGATAGTAACCTAATCAATTGACTATCACCATGACAACTTCCAATATAGACAAAACCATTATCTAAATAGTCGATGGTGGAAGGCATGGAAGTTTCTCCTAAAGTTTGTATCTTCAAACCTGTTATCTTTGTTTCAGTTTCGGTAAAGGTACTAAGGGAAGTGGATTGTTCCAAAACGAGTAAATATAATATACCCTTCTCGTCTCCCAACAGATATCGAGTACCATCCTTGTCTATTCTGCCAAACTATTCAAGGTGAGATGGATCAACAAAAAGAAACAAAAGCCTACTGCACGAAAAATAGTTGCAGAAACAGGTATAGAGTGATAGCCTCTCAAACCACTGCCTGAGATATAAGTCACCGTTTCTTGTCCAAGAACAACGACACCTCCTATAGGCGTAGGGACTGGAATAAGCATCGAGGCTCCGGACTCCAAGTTGCCTTGAAAAAGAGGTCCATTTCCAAAGTCTTTGTCTTTCAACTACAACTTTGTTAGCCTTTAGAGGAGACTTCTCCGAGCTGTACTCAACTGATACTGTATAGGTCTTCAAATGTCTGTTTTCTTCACTATCTGTATATAAAACAGCTATAGTGGGTTTCGAGTGTCCATAGAGAAACTGAATATCGAGAACATCCAATTCTTCTAATCGAATATTGAAAGCTTCTTTTTTAAAGTCAGTAGGTATGACCTTAAATAGACCATCGTACAAGTGCAAACCAAAGCAAGTCATACAAGGGTCACAGATGCCTTGCATAGTTGAGATGAAACTCTACTTCTAAAGAGACAGATCCAAACTTACCTATATGACCTGCTGAGGTAGGATGCCCTATTCGATCGTGAACGTCACCGCCTGCGATGGTGTCACAATCTCCTGTTTGGGTGTTCCACCTCAAGACTGCAAATTTATACTTTTCTGTAAGAAAGAATAAACTGTCTTGGAGGTCGTCAGGAAATCTACAAAGCTTCATCACTGATATTCTTCCGTATATCGGCAGTTCTATCACTGGAACGAGACCCTCTGACGAAAGAGAATATACCTCCATTCTCGAACACTTTGCTAGTATAAGATCCCGATTATTTGGACTAAGGAATGACCCAACCGCAGCATGTGTGACTGCTGAAGCTTTATGAGCTGTGACTACGTAGTTGTACATTACAACTCAGATGCCTTGTACCCAAAGCCCCTAATGAACAATATAATAATGTATACAAAGGATTCAAGATGTGTGATGATTGTTAAGTAGAAATAAATATTATGATTCTTTCAAGATACGCAGATTGACTAGTAAATATGAAAATCCTGCAACTTGAAGTTTCCAACTTGAGTGATACTTTCGACCTTAAGAAATTATAAATATTTGAATAGGGAAGTTTATTCTGGTTTATATGAATGAATTTTAGTTCTGCTCCCGAGTTTCATTTCCGACTCCTTGGAGACTTTGAAAGGTCTTCATATAAATCTGATAACGTTCTACTCAATGAAATAGCCACCAAAATAAATTCACGTCCAGAGGAGTTTTATGAAGATGCAAGTTCTCCCGAGCAAAACGTTTGGACCTGTACCTTACGTTGGTAAGTTGTGCTCCCTCACAAACCCCGTAGAACTTAAAAGTCGATAGGTCCAATCTTGGTCCCTTTAAAGGAACTGGTAGGAACAAAAAGGAAGCAAAAGCGGAGGCTTGTAGACTAGCTATGGACGCTATAGAGGAGAGGCATCAATATTACGTGGACTTGGTCAAGTCAGGGATCAAGCAAGTGCCCCAGAATAGCTCTCGTCTACCGCCTTTTTCAAGTAGAGTCCCTGAAAATCTCCTGCAATACCTAAAAGAGACAAAGACAACCGGGCACGTTTCCAACGAGAAAGGAACGGAACAGCAACGCGCAAACACTAGTGCAGTTGCGGAAGTCAATCTTGAAAGTGACTTGTCGGTTTTTGTCGTGGAGAAGCCCTCATACATTTTCATGATCGACCTCGACAACTCCACTCATATGTTAAATGGCTTGATTCAGGATTGCAAGGTAACTATTGTCTCTGTGGTTAATTAGGAAATTTGAGAATGATCTGTAGAGATACCGATTGAGAGGTGTTCTGCTTGAAGGATACGCCGGTAGAGTATATGAGAATCCTAACCTTCCTGTTATAGTTAAAATTATTAAGACACCGTCGAGTGTCAAAAATGCTGCAGATTTTATGATGGCTTATCGTGCAGCAATACGTGCTTGTGAATATAGAGACAGTACAGAAAAGCCGACAATTGTCATTATAAGTAAGGACTTGGGACTGGAAGCCATCGTAGTCATGTTAAAGGTACGTTCTATTTTGTTTCCAACTAGTAGAATGTTTATATGTATGAATGTATGTTGATATTATGTTAGAAAGAATTATTTGACGCATATCATTGTTGTTCGGCTGATGAGACCCGAAATCTTTTTGAAACTTGGAAACAGCAAAGCAGTGACACGGAACAAGCACAGCCAACCAAACGTGAAGACTATCTATCCATGTGAGACATTATTGGATATGTAAAGAACATCTCGTTGTCTCTCTTGCAAACTATTATAAAGTTGATGAATGCATTCTCGGAAGGACATATGATTTGGGGAATTTCTCCGACTGAAGTATTCAGGGACAAACTTTTTGACCAGCACTCGCCATCTTTCATATACCTGCTCTCGTGTTCGTTGAGGATCCAGTTCAGCCCATTTCACTTCCGATTCATCTTCCACCTCCATATTGTAAAGTCTCTCTACAATTTCAAAGTCAGACTCCGGATTCTGAGAAGGAAAACTCATTTTCATTGCACGATTGAAGTAGAACCGTCGACACTGTCGATATGAACGTGTTCCCATTTTGCTTGCAACTTCAGTCCAGTCAATTTCACCATTATGAGCTTCTCTTGACTGCATAACAAGCGAAAGTAATAACGCCTCTTCTTCATTGGTGAAACGCCCCCTTCGCACTGCTTGTGGCCTAAATCCGGAGGTTCTAAGAACATCTCTCCATTTGTCCCTACAAGCACCTGGAAGTCGACCTAACTCTTCTCCAATCTGAACCCATTTGGTCCCATATTTTTGAATAAGTCTGGAAAGTTCTTCTACTTCTTCGTTAGACCAAACGCTCTTATAGTTTTTGGGTTCCAGTCTTCGTCTAGCATGATCATATACTGATTGAGCAGAGCGACCTGGAACATGCGATGCAACTCTCACCCAAAACTTCTTGGGCAGTCTTTAAAACTCTCTTCAAAAACACAAATCCAACCATATTAATACTAACTTACTGGTTCTTTTTTCGTGTCACAAATTCTCTTCTAAACTCCAAGTCATATGGTAAACCTTCTTCCTGGAGAACTGCAATCATACCTGCGTCTACCAGTTCTCGTTCCTTCTTCGAGAAAGTACCCTTCTTATGATGTTCTTCATACCAGGCACCACTACGATTTGTGTTCCTTTTTAAGCCAGTTGCTGACGTTGTTGTCGCATCAAATTGGGATAAGCTCGCCTCCAAAAAGTCCATACTAGTACCATGTCGCACAGGTAAGTCACCATCATCCGATGACCTTGAAAAGGCGGAACCTAATCCCGCGAACTGTACTTGTTCGACTCTTCCACTTATTTCTAGATAAGTGAGTACCATCATGTTAGCAGCCATAAAAGGAGTACGTACCACTACTTAAGGGAGAAGCCGAACTACTAGGTGACAAGGGGGGCATACGAAAGCTACTTTCAAACTCCACGCTGTCTCCATAACTTGAAAGCATTCTAGTCTTTTTTGACTGTTCTACCGCCGAGCTAAGGGATTGGAAAAGGCTATCGTTCCTTAAAGACATGTTGCTTTGTTCACTGAAAAGTTTTCCTCACAACTACCTCCATGAAGACAGATGAAGGTGCGTTTTGGGGTGTCCGAATGAATGAGTGAATCGCACTTCGATCCTTTGAATTGTACTGACAAGGGTTGAAGCCTTTTGGAACAAATGAGAAAGTTGGTTGGTTGGGTCAACAGTAAGAATGGTAAGACATTCACCTGCGCTTTCTCCAAGTACACTTTCATTTCTGCTGATCAGGAAACGTTTCAGCTGAAATGGAAGCTGTTTTCCACTTGACGTTGTGCCTTGTCTCTTTGTTAACGAGCCTCAACTGTATGTAAACAACTAAAGTTTCCAAACTTGGAAAATACTGAATATATTTATTTCTTTGCCGTATTCCTTTTGTTCTTCCTTGCGCCTTTTTCTGAATATTTGGTACTCTTGCTGGAGGATGCTTTCGAAGAGGAACCTTGTTCTTTTGAACGAACCAACTTGGAAGCAATCTCTTCTTCCAGAGTCGTATCTTGTTCGTCTTCTTCCTTTGTGGCCACTTCTTTTTCCTCTTGGACCGAATCTTCATCTCGCTCCACTGGTACGCTTTCGGTAACTTTATGTACTTTTACAGCAGAAGCAGTAGAAACTCGATGCTCTCTACTGTTATATTCCCTCGTAAAAGCAGTTTTTGTAGCAGTTGGAATTTTATCCAACTCAAGATGACCCTTTTGCTCTAAACTCAACGACATCAAAGTATCCCAATCGTCCTTGGAAAGATAATACGAGTCAAGCTTCTCTATCACATCTGATACACCTTGTTTGTTATTCATCAGTGGAACCGACAATATGGTTTGTAAACTGGGAAGATATTCCAACAAGAATGCATGAAAAGAACCCGATATGTTGTTACTCATTCTCATTTGCAATTCCATAACTAAGCGTTTGTTTTTAGAACGTGTAGAATTCTTTCCCAACCACGAAGGAAAGTGAATCATATCACCAAATGGGCCCTAATAAACGCTTCTAGAAATGAATTCGAAACGAGAATAACAAAGTACCTCAAGTAACTGTCCAGGATAGATTCCAGAAAACAACGCCTGTACTGGCATCAAATTCCATGCTTGCTCACGACGAATCTGTAGTTCAAACATTCAAATTATATAGAAAAACAAGGATAAATAAGGTCTTACCAAATCATTGAAAATGTCTCCTTCTGCAATACTAGATGAGGCTTCGCAGAGTTTTTCTAAATTTGTAGCTTCTCTACTAATAATGTAATTCTCCGCAACCATCAAAGGCATCAAATCTGGATCCATAAAATAGTTGTCCGAACGTCGACTAAAGGACTCTCCAGGCTATAGGGACATTATATTCTATTCCATACAACATTAGTGACAATACTTACAGAAAAGAGACTCTTCGCCAGTTCAAAAATACTCATTTCTTCAAAAGTCTTTCCATCTTGTTTCATTCTTTCCAACACATCCGAATAAGTCAGATTTCTACTGCGAGACCTCCAGCTCTGTAACAAGTTGAGAATCTGTCTCATATCACCATGGCAACTCTCTACGATCTTTTCTATTGTTTGTGTCTCCACGTTTTCAAATCCTTCCTTCTTACATATTTCCAACAAACGACTACGAAGTTGACTCGCCAAAGGACGCCTCCATTTCAACTTGAGACAATAATTTGCCAAAGATCGAACCTTTGCTTGAATGGGTCAATTTTTGATAAAATATCTTGTATGCTTACTTTCACACTCGAATCGTCATTGCAGATACATATAATAGGAACTGAAGTTTTCTTAATCAGTTGAATAAGTTCTTGAATCCCACCTCGATCACCAGCCGACATTCCATCCACTTCGTCCATAATAATAACTGAACAAGTACTACTCTTATCTTTTCCAAATTGATTGAGAGTTTGATTATTTATAACTGAACCAACTCTAGAAGAAACGATTGCACGGTTTCTCGTATCACTGGCATTAAATTCCATAGGGAAATAGCCCAGTTCCTTTGAGACTAACAAGGCTGCTGTGGTTTTTCCAATTCCAGGAGGACCCGAAATAAGTACTGCTTTGGGGTTGCTCTTTCCTTTGCTTTTTGCGCCTTCCTGAGAAAAAGAAGCAGTTTTCCAGTTACTTAACCAGTCTTTTAGTGACTTGATAGCCCCAGGATTAGCACAAAACTCCGATAGATTACGTGGGGCATATTTATATGTCCATAACTCGGAACTATTAGCACTCTGGGCAACATTATTAAGAACATCCATAGTTGGCTTCTTTTGTTTGCTAAATTCCAACTTTTTCTTGGTCTCTTCTTTTTCCTGCTTATGTGTATCTACAGTTGACCTTGTCCTGATCAAGTCAAATAGTCCGTCTTCATCAATAACTCGTATCTTCCAACTAGCGATTTTCGCCATTTTACTCTCTCCTGGCTCCAACCCCACTACTGCATAATGAACAGATTTGCTAGGTGAGGAAACTACTCTTCCTCCTAAAGAGCGAATGAGATCGGTACATTCTTCGCGTTCTAGAGAATCTAAAACACCAGTTATACAAAAGGTTAGTCCTTGCAAACACTCGGGACTACCCGTTGGCACAATTTTCGTTCCCTTGTTAGGAGGTGAAATATTGTGTTTCCAAGGACCCTTCTGAAAGTATTTCTTCGATTTCACTGTTGACTCCTTGGAATTAGTTACATCAGACTTTTTCCTTTCTTTGACAACTCTACCAAGTTGCTCTTCTAAGCCACTGTCTTCTTGTTCTGGCGACTTTGCTTCCTCATCGCTTTCCGATATATGTTTGTGTATTCTTTTCCTTTTTGTTGGAGATATCTGAACGGTTGGACTTTGTCGTTTCATGAAAAGATTTGGCAACAAATTGTTTCCTTTGCATTCCCAAAAAAGAAAAGTTTGAAACTTATCGCAACTATAAACTATTTTACAAACTTTTTATAACACTGTATGCATGTACAACAGAATATTCGTCAGCTTTCACTATATCCAAGGTTCAAGCCGAGGATAGGCCATAAAGGGGGATTCCTTTCACGCACAACTTTTACAAACTGTGCGTCAATAGTTGCTTCCAGTTCCTGTATCTCTTGTTTCACCTTTTCTGTTTCTTCGTAATCCTGTTGATACGAAGAGTTGTGTTGAACACCCTCACTCGAAGGTTTGTCCTCGTGGTTTGTTTTCTCTTCCTGTTCGTCTTGCATCTTGCGTTTTGACTTTGTTTTCTTACCAGACCGTTGTGATTTGTTCATCAACTGAACGGTCTTCCCTCCTTCATATTTCCTCGGTGGAGTGTGAATGAAAGGTGCTGCCTGAAAGAGTTGTTCCGAGGGAAGATGATTATTACCTCCACTACTTCCCTGCAAACAACCTGCTAAATAGCCATCTTGAAAACCTTTCTTTTCCACAGCCTGTTCCCAAGTCTCGTCGCACGCTTGTTGTACACAAGGAATGGACCACGAGTCTTCACCGTCACTACTACCCACAAAGCTTTGTTTCAGTGGTTGTAACAGAAAAGGTTCCCAACTTTTCCCATTCCACCGACACCAATAAGTACTTTCCATCTAGTCTTTTGGAGAAGTTTACAACATGAGCAGAGATAAGACAAAGAGAATGTGAACACGATGGATGGACAATGACTGGATATTCCTCATCATTGATATATTTCCACGAACTTGGTTTCTTTTTCTTATGGACGATAAACTATCCAACAATATAATCAATGATACACAGACATCGACTCGTGTGATTTCAACATGGCGTATCAAGGATAAACCTATTTCAAAAAAAGATAAGATACAACACCACAACTGGAGAGGATAGTCAAGATTCTTGAATGTTACAGAATCGCCTATTCGAAAATGGATGGATGACAATTCATTTCAAATGTTTGCAAGGAAGCATTGGAAGACTGGTGATGGAAATTGCTTGGACCATTCATCCATCGGATTGTGGCAAAGAATTTCTCTTTGGATGGACATTATATATCAGCTTTCTATTTCACTCTAAAACGGAAATTAGAATTGGTAGGATGACTGTTGCTCACAATATAAACGGAATCCATCCTGCGGTTTCTGAACAGTCATCTGTGAACGAACCACAACTTTCCTCTATCCATATCAATAATGATGAAGAGGTATCATGTGTACCTCAAGCTTCCAGCTTTGATCAACAAAGGATACAAGTATGTCTAGAGTTTCAAGACGTCCGTTTTGGTGTTCGTCAATCCAAAGGACTTTTCAATAGAAAACCTGAGGATAAGGAAATATTGAAAGGAATTTCAGGAATAGTGAAGCCTGGTCAGTTGTTGGCAATCATGGGTGCCTCTGGTGCTGGAAAATCGACACTTTTGAATGTATTGGCCGGGAGAATGTCTTCTTCTGGTAACTATTTCGCCAGTGGTAGTGTGAGACTGAATGGAGAAAAGAGAGAATTTTCTGTATTCAAAAAGGTATGTTCTTGAACAACATTTCAGATATGGGAGAAGAATGATGGGTTGTCGATGGTTATTCAACTGAAACTGCTTTCTAGATTAGTGCCTATGTGATGCAAGACGACAATATGTTCGCAGAACTCACAGTGCATGAACAGATAACATTGTCTTGTCTACTGAGATTACCCAACACTATGGCTATAGAGAAGAAGAAACAAAGAGTTCAAGAGGTCATTCAAGAGATGGGACTATCTCATGTAGCGAACACTATGATTGGTTCTGAAACGAAGAGAGGAGTAAGTGGAGGCGAAAGAAAGAGAGTCAGTATCGCAACAGAACTGGTAACCAATCCTTCTTTACTTTTCTTAGATGGTATGTGAATGAAGAAAAAGAAATGACAACTAACCTATTTGACATTGATCATTAGAACCCACTTCCGGATTAGATGCTTTTAATGCTCAAAATGTGATGCAATCCTTGTTGAAGCTTGCAAAGAATGGGAGGACTGTCATTACCACAATTCATCAACCACGCAGTGACATTTTTAATATGTTTGATATGTTGATGTTATTGAGTGAAGGGAGGGTCATGTATTTTGGTCCTGCCAAGGATGCCGTGTTTTATTTTGAAGGAATTGGCTATCCGTAAGTGACATTCATCAAGTGCACAAAAGACCAACCGAATGTACAATATAGATGTCCACAACATTACAATCCAGCCGACTTCTTTTTAGATGTGATATCAAGAGATGGTCGTAGCAAAGAAGCCGAACAAGAATCCCAAAAAAAGATCGAATATCTAGGAAATTGCTTTGAAAAATATGGAAAACAGTTGATCGTTGAAAATTCAATGAAAGAGCTGGAAGAAGATGGTATGTTCCAGTTTGTCATTGGATGAAAGCAATTGAAAAATCTTTTTGAGATGTGCAAATGTATACAAAGCCTTCGAAAAGCAATCTGAATAGCGAAAAATTTGCAAACTCATATACTTTTGAGTTCTTGTTATTAGCTAAACGTGCATTCAAATTGGAAATAAGAGAAAAAGCTTCTAATATTGCAAGAGTTGCGCAAACTTTGGTTGGTTTCTTGTTGTGTTTCTCTCGATGGATAGATAACCATGGGTTAGTTCTTTGCGGTGTTTCTTGGTCTTATTTGGTTGAACAAAGGGCGCAATATTTCATATCGTGATTATGACGCAGTTGCTGGCATTTTGTTCTTTCTACTCATTAATCAGAGTTTTATCAGTGCTTTTGGGACTGTATTTGTGTTACCATTGGAACGAACTATAGTACTGCGAGAAAGAGCCAGTGGAATGTATAGAGTATCTGCTTATTACTTGTCCAAGACGTTGATTGAATTACCGAGAAATGCGCTTCTATGTATAGTTTATGTCATATTGGTAAGTAATGTGTCTCATTTTTGACAAATTGAGTAAAAGTTTTCACTTAGTTGTATTGGATGGTGGGGTTACAAGCCACTGCCAGAGACTTTTTCTTGAGTTATGTCATTGTCTATCTCACCGTTTTGACTGCAGAAGGTTTAGCTTCTGCTGTAGCTGTAAGTTTTGTTCTCATGGGTAGTCATATATCTTATATCCGTCCATTAGTCAAGTGCTCCTAATCCTCAAGTAGCGGCAGCCATTACTCCTGCTTTCATCGTCACTTCACTTTTATTCGGTGGCTTCTTCCTTAGCAGTGGACAAATTCCCAACTATTTTATCTGGCTCAAATATTTATCTTTCTTCCACTACTCTTACGGCTCCTTGTTGCAAGTTCAATTTGAAAATTGGAAATTCTATGATCAGGCATCATGTCCGGTCGGTGGTGTATGTACTGGGAGTGCAGTCTTACAAAAGTTGGGTCCTAGTTTATCTCTTGGAGGAAATCTTGGAGTGAGTAGTTGTCCTTTTCTCTTCTAATAGCCGACATCTATTTCCTAGTTGCTCATTACTTTGCTTGTTTCTTTCCGTGCTCTGACTTATGCCATTCTGAGATTGCGAGGTCCCAAGTTTGACCAAACCTTGTAGTTCGATATTTCTTCTCTTTGTAAAGAACCATTGGCTGATGGAAAATTCTCATTTCATTACCACACCCAAGGTATCAATACATGCCAATCATGCGGCAGACGTTCTGCACCAAAATAACTTTTATACCAATGCCAACTATCGACAGATCGACTGGTCAAATTGAGTACAACGAAAATAAAATTCAAAACACTATTCCTCGTCACTCCTCTACCCACAACCTAACCAAGTTATTTCCTCTGACGACCTTTTTACTATTGCTTACCAAAACTCCATAGATGATCATTTCCAACAAATAATGTGGACAAGCGACATACTGAAAGAGTCCACGGTACGGAATATGATACCGTTGGTCATATTTCCCATCTTTCCGTCTCAACTGGGCCAAGTGCTGATGACAAATGAACTGTTGAGTATTACTCCATACAAAAACAACGGTCAATACGAACAAAACACATGCATTAGAGAGTGAGCAATAGTCATGGTCACCAACCAAACCAAAAGTGCAAGCAGCCAACACATAATAACTTGAACCTGCTAACCAATGCAACCCATGCATCTTTCTCTTACTGTATATCTGCACGAACAACGACTCGTACAGCCTTCTACTTGTATGAATAAGAAATAACCAGTTGGAATACCCTACGCGACAAACCTTTCCACTTGCAACAACTTGATTCTCTCATCACTTACCTTTTATTGTTACCCAAGTCCTATAAGAACCTTGAGAAAAGAATAAAGCCAACGACATAATACAACCGATGGCATAAAAACTGGTGAATCCTGTGCTATATTCTATTCTAGGAAACAACATAAAGGACAACGCCTTGTCGAGAAACGAAGGGTTTCCTCTAGTCCAGTTATTTCTTGGCAATATTTTATATTCTTTCTCCATCCTATCTACTATTCTTCCATAGGATATCATATCACTCCAAGTGGGATAGAAATACTTGCAAATATAAGCGACAATAGAAGCCAACCAGCCTAGGGTGACACACTTGCTTTCCACGATCGGATGCATCATTTTGTGACCATCTTTCATGGTCGACTTGAGGTTTTCTGCTTCTTCTTTCACAATTGAATATCATCTATTTCCACTCGTTTTGAAAAGTTTGAATGCAAAGAGAGGACGTATTCGAAGCGGAGGTGTTGGTTCTTGAAAACTCCCAACAAAAGTTGGAGTCACGCTATGCACCCTTTGCTGGTGCTTTCTCCGGTATTCTCTCTGCATTCGCCACACATCCGTTGGATGTTGTAAAGACGAGACTCCAAGTTTGTATTGATACCTTTTGAATGGTATCCTACTCAACGATAGGTATAGGTGCAGTTTGGTAGACCGAGGTCACAGTCTTTGAAATATTATGGAACGTTCCAGTCGTTGGCACTTATTTGGAAGGAAGAAGGAATAAGAGGGTTATGGCAGGTAATCTTGTGTTGAATAGCAACTCGTACATTGTCCAATGAAATATATATTCACAGGGAATCACTCCAACTATTGCCGGTCTCATTCCCACTCAAACTATATTTTTTGCGGTATATACTTCCTTAAAAAGTACTTTACAATGGAGCGATTGGGTTCCTATGTGGTGCCATTCTCCTGTAATGTTGCACGCTTCTTCTGCAGCTACAGCTTGGTTAGTAACCAGTATGGTGACCAATCCACTTTGGGTAGTGAAAGTAAGTTGTTGCGTTGTTGTAAAAGAAACTATATCGAAACCCGTTTTTTAGGTTCGTATGCAAACACAACGATATACTTGTAATCAAGCGAGAAAATATGATGGTTTGTTGCGTTCATTTCAAGTCATCATGAAAGACGAAGGAATATGTGGTTTGTATAGAGGAACTTTTGCTGCTATGCTTGGTGCATTGGGTAAGTTATTTCAAAGTGGAAAACAAAATATAAACTGTCTTTTATGAGGTGCTATGGTTCAGTTTCCCATATATGAAGCTATTAAGAGTTCAAGCTCCTTTATGATGGATAACGAGAGTCGTGAGTCGCAACATGATGGCAACTTATCGCCTAAGCTATCTAAAGTAAGTCTATTCTGTGTGTTTCATGGCGGTGTTGTTTTGCAGATATATGTTGATGGAAACTTTAGATTGCAGTAGCTAGTGGTTTATCTTCGTTGTTATCATCGATGACAGTTTATCCACTTGAAGTTATTCGTAGTAGAATTCAAGTGCAAAATGCACAAACCAAAAATGGATATCGAGGAATTCTTGATTGTGTTTCAAGGATGCTGAGGCAAGAAGGAGCATTGGCATTTTACAAGGTAGTCACATGAAAAGAGAGAGATTCCTTTTCTTATTCGATATATTAGGGAATGGGCACGAGTCTTATTCGAACAGTTCCTAATGGAGTCATTGCACTATCGAGTTATGAAATGGGACTTCGAATGGTTCATCAAATCAATCTCTACTGGAATGCATTGTATGAATGACAAACCAGAAGAGAGAGAGATTGTAGTATGTTGTCCATTTCTATGAAGCTTCATCCATAGCTTCCTTGTCTTCTCTTTCAGGTTTCACATAGAACATTTCCTTGTCTTGAGATTCAACAATTTGTACACCGGATGGAACGAGAAGGTCGCGAACAAATATTTTGGAATCAGCCACTTTTCCTTCCAAATCGGCGAAAACTGCCGCTGGAGGATATTCGATATTTTCTGCAATCACATCGACTGCTCGATGGTAACGAATCAAATGACCATTTCTTAAGCCTTCACATTTATCTTCATTTAACAAGACAACAGGCAATCGCATTTTATATAAATGATTGGGAATACATCGAACAAACAAAATAGAATCTGGCCTCAATTGAATATGATGCAAGTCAAAGTGTCGAGCAACTGCACGTTGTTTCCACTCTCGTGTGCCATCTTTGGTTCTAATCCTCAAATCATAAACACTTCCACTCAAACAACGGCCTCTTCTTGCGGCCATAAACTTGCCTAATCCAAAGTCAATCTCGCTCTTATGTCATTCTTGTGAGTTTACCTGCATAATAGTCCTCCATTATGGCCTTGGACGGAACTTGTACATACAAAGAACCAAAATATCCTCTAGGAACTGCTTGTTTGACACCAGGAACACCCATAGATAATATCTGACCTGGACCACCTATTATGGAACCTGGAAAACTACAACCTACTAAGTTGAACCACTCAAAACTCTTGCCAACTTACTAATCACTACTACGCCTAGCGTACATATTGGACCATCTGTTCAACTCATCTCGAAGATATACAGTCAACTCTCGAATATCAGCTTGTTCAAACCCCGAAGGAAGCACATCCAACACCCGATTGGTTGGTTTCCCTTGCTATCCATACCGTCATCAACTCTATGAAGCATATCACAAAACCAACCTGAGAAAGTACAAAAGTACCACTTGTTGTCTTTTTTGTAGGAATTTGGGAAGAAAAAGGTTTGCGTAAAAGAAGCTGCCAACAAGACGACACCAACTGGAGACGAATCCTTTCACGCATAACTCACGCAATGATGTCCCAAAGTGAGTTGGATGAAGTCAGGGACCGACACTACCGATTACCCACAACCACAGTTGCCGTTGAAAGAAGCACAACCAAGTGCTCGATCACGTGCTGCAAAGAGTGCGTTGCAACAAGCCAATACGATATTAACAGAACAAAGCAGATTGCAAAGGATTCAAAGCAAGAGATTGTATAGAACAGAGTTATTTTTTGCTCTGTTATCGGCAGGTCTAGCGTGGAACTTGTGGAAAACGAGAGAAAGTTATAATCTGTGCAAGGAACGAACGCAACTTGAACTGGCACGTTTGAAGCAGGAAAGAGATGCAGTGCAGTTTCAATTATCCAACATTGGCCTTTCGTTGGAAAACCAACTGGAACCCATAGCTGACTACTTGTACGATACTCGTTTTCAAAACACAACTCAAGTTCGGCAGAAACGCAAAGAAGCTTTATACAAGTGGTTACAATCCATTTTCCATCAAGTTTAGAGTCCATTCTTCCTTGGGGGATCAGCTTGAGTTGACCTTTGAACAGCTTTAGGGTGCCAAGCAATGGGAGGAAGGGGGACGGTTGCTTTTTCTACGTGTTCAGGAGGCATTTTTTCAGGTCCCAGTTGAGAAAGTACCAACGAAGCAAAAGCTTCTTGTCCTGCTTTAGCATATCTTTGTTGTTCTCTAGGAGTTATACTGGTTTCTTTGATATCCTAACCCAAAGTTAAGTTGAAGGTACCCAGTTTCTTATGCTTACGGTAAGTGGCGTCTTGAACTTTTCAGTACTAGCCTGTGCCAACCAAGCTAAACCTACGAATGTACTAATACAACTTATAGAAACTGCTGCCATTACTTTGGGGTTTCCTTTGGTAATAGAAACAATATATCTCCACCCTTTGAATTGCCATAAAAAGTCGCTCATGGAAATGTGCGATTTATTTCTTTTCTTGGGAGGACATCATTTGTTCTACTCGATTCCAAGCCACTTTGGCTGCTTCTGGTGAAGCTGCCGAAAAACAACAACGAAACCATCCCGGTTGTGTACTATGACAGACTTCACCAGGTGTAACAACTACTTTTGCTTTTTCAAACAAAGACTTCCACAGTGTTCGTTCATTTTCAAAAGTACGAGACGCCATATATTTGTTCAAATCCATCCAGATAAAGAAACCTGCTTCACTAGGAACATATGGAATGCCCATCTTATCTAAACAGTCACAGTGCACTCTATATGTTTCATATAACCGAATGGTATTCTCACGAATAAACGACTGCACAAACTCCGAGTCGGATAGTAACTAAACCATAACCACATTCAATGAACAAAAGACAATGGAGAACAGCAACCATACGCACTTTCGTCAAAGCAAATTGCGTATCACCTGACACACCACAGAAATAAGGCAAAAAACGCAAAGCTTTCCGAATTTCATGATTTTCAGTATAAATCACTCCAGCACGTAGACCAGACATACAAAAGTCTTTGGAAAAAGACCATACAAAATGTACGTCGTTGCCTAGATGCTCTAAAACAGAGCCAATGCTAACCATTTTGCTACTTTTAGAAAACACAGATAAGCCATATATTTCGTCTACAATCAACTGCAAACTGTTTTGTCTAGTCCACGAGACGATATTCTCCAACTCTTCTCTACTCAACGTAAATCCAAGTGGATTATTCGGACTACATAATAACAACGCTTTAACGGGTTGCCCTGATTGACGACACTCCAATAGTTTCTTTTCGAGGTCTGCAAGTTGAAAACGAAAATGACTTCCTGTGGGCTCCACAATGACTGGTTTACAACGAGCTCTACCCTAGAAAAGAATCAGCAAACATCCTCAACTACAACAAACAAATTAATTAAAAAAACCTCTATATCATGAATAAAACCTGGATAATAAGGTGCAGGTAATAAGACTCCATCTCCTTCTTCCAATAAACAGTAAAACAGCAAATCCAACGCGCAACCTGCTCCTGCACAACAGAATATACCGTCGATATCCACCAAACGATGGAAAAAGTATGTTGACAACAAATTCGCTATTTGTTTCCGAAAGGGTTCACTTCCTCTCATATCATCATACCCCAACACACTACCAGATATATTTCGACAATGCTTTAGTTTTTCCAACAAAAGATCAACACTTAGTTTATTCTCAGCCACTGCAAAGTTGATATAGCCTAAGTAAATAATAGGTAAGAATATATGATGATTTATACATCAACCAACCCTGGACATTGTGTAACGGGTCAAAAGGGTCCTTCCAAGCAGCAAAAGAAGCTTCCAAGTGGGGAGAAAAAGGTTGTAACAAGTGTTCAACTCGAGAAGAAATTTGTACAACTTGACTCTTTTCCATCCAATGTGACCCAACGACAAAATGTTCCTTCCAATGGGTTTCAAAGAAAAACGTTTTATTCAAGTAGGACCAAAAGATGATTTAGACAAAGGAATCATAATCATTCCAAAGTCCCTTTTTACATGAATGTATAACTATCATTCAGTTGTGTTTAAGAAAGAGGAGGATAAGAATGTTGAACAATTCCTAAAAGTCCATTGCCATTGTATCCCAAAACATTGCGGGAATACTCACATGGCGGAATAAAAATGATTCGACGATCTCCTTCCAAAGCAAGTCCAGCTCTAATCCTATTCAGAATATTCTCCAACAATTAACAAAATATTGATACTTACCTATTGCGTTGAATCAAATAATCAATAAATGCATAATAACCATCACTATCCATTTCAGTCTCGGGCTCAAAATAAACTCGGGCAGAATCTTCAAGTACAAAGTTTTCAAGATGCGAAACATTGAAACGTCTCTCAACTATAAGTGTTTGTGGCAAATCTGTCGCTCCTAATGGAGTACCATCATATTGATGTGCAATAAGATAACATATGAACCTGCCAGTCTTTTGTAATCTGCAACGAACTGACTTTTGACGATACAAAAATGGATAAAGATGTTGCCAGCAAAAGGTTTCTCCAGGTCTCCAATTATAGCCTTGCAGCAGTTTCCAAACATGGACATCCATTTCAAGAGTACGCCACTTTCTGATACAAAGCTCCTTCCATAAACTACCATCATTTGCAAGATTATTCCACTTTCGACACACCCTACGGGCACGTGCAAGATCAGGCCCGTCCAAGAAACTTAAAATTTGTTTTAAAATCTCATCTGGTAACAAGTTAAAGGGTCCAAAATTAAAATATCCACAACACAATGGGCATACATCCTTTTGAAAGCTGTCAAAAACTTCTCGCGATTGGACACCTTCCAATAAAACATCGGTGGAATAGGCACAACTCCTTTCTCTCTCAACAAACGCTGAAGAAAAAGCTATCAAAGTTCGCAGACGATCGCGAATGAAGCTAGCTGAACCTCTGCAGAGGACAGGCTTACTTGAAATATAAGAAATTAACATACGAAGTTCAAACAATAGATAGGGTACGGAATCAGGGGATCTTTCAGAGGATGCCTTGTCACCAAGTAGCTTCATTCGATGAGGACAACAAATGTTACTCTCTTTCAAACGCTCACTTTCCAAACCATTCACCCAATTGTATATAGAACTCTTACAAAGTCCGGAGCATAAAACTCCACTAGGGTTCTCTACTTCCATGGTTTCTCTCTCTTCCACACCATCTACATCATTGGTCATTTCTATTCAACAATTAGAACTATAAAACCTACTACTAGACTCTCTCTACCTACCATCGATGGGCGAGTTTTCAACACTTGTGGTGGGGTTACCCGAACCTCCCATGCGCGAGCTTCTCAAGAGAAAACCTCAACGAAAGAGTTGACAAAAAAAGAGAAAAGGTTTGGTTGTTTTGGTATGCAAATATGAAATATCTTCCAAACACTTTCTTGTTGACGCTGTCTATAAAAATACTTGAGTGAAGCGCCCTGTCAACTTCAACAAGCGTTTGACATTCAACTTGGACGCTCCGTGTTGTGTTTGGGGAGATGGGATGATGATTTTGGCTTGCAATTCAAAAACGTAAAGTCTATATAGAAAACTTTTGGCTGTAGCTGCTCCACGGCTGTTTCTACCGTTATGAGAAACTGAAACTTCTCTAACCTTTCTTTGCCTAAAACAAGTATCCGCTTCCTCTAATGTCTTGAGAAAGAGCTACTGTCTTGGTACTTTTGGAATGGGTGCTTGTATGGTTGATTAGTTGCTGTTGTGAAACCTGTTGCTGGAAGCAAAACGAAAAGTTGGAATAGTTTACACTTTTATGACATTTCTGTCATTCTTTTTCACATTTATACAATCACTTACGATATTGCTTAGAGTTCCTTCGAACATTGTATGTTTTTATCTTAAATGCAAACCGCATGCTTCCATCCACAACAAGAGAAGATGGTGGCCTAACTCTCCTGCTGATTATGACTCGCGAAAATTTCAAACTATTCGGGTTTAGTGGAACAAAAGTTTATGTTCTCTTCACGTGCTAACACTTGATGAACGCTTAGTTCGACATTTTTGAGAAGAGCAGAGGATGAATAGAGAAATTATCCTGTCTTCATGGCGTTCGTTGTTTCCTCCTAAAGAAAGAAGCTTTGAGCGCCAAGCACAGTGAATATTGTAGGAACAGAGGTAAATAGTCGGATCTAAGCATACAATCAGTCATAAAGTGGATATGCAGGAAAAGACACGAAGATTGTTAAAATTCACGTAGAAACCTTTCGTTAAAGTAATGAATATCATTTTCGATAACGAAAAACACAGCTCGGCTACGAAGCTATCTTTAAATAAAATATTTTACAAATTTTAAGGGCAATCCCCCAAGATTCATCTTTCCTCTTACTGTTATTATGACAATGCGATGCTCGCGTATTAAATAGACATGTGAAATGAAGAATTTATAATATTCATATTCCAGTCAAGTCAAAATCACTATCCTCAATAGGTTTCGTGTATTCTTTACAACCAAGGCATAATGATACTTTTGTCATTTCTTTAATTGTTTCTGTTTCAATTGAATTTATTATCCATTTTGAAAAATTAATAAAAGAAAACTTAGATTCGAAGCCAAATTTTTAGAAGACGAACATTTCATTAAAATAATGAAACTTCTACTATTTTGACCAGAATTATTAACGAAAATAAAATTTAAATTAGTCAAAATTAGCCTTCTAATTTTAATCAAATCTAGTCGTTTGAGAGTTTAATAGTCGCTCTAATTGTACCAAGGGCAAATTAATTCTCTGTTTTTGACTTGGAAATTAAAATTATTTCAAGTTGCAATCCCCTTCTCTATTTCTTCCGATTGGACAGTCCAAATTTTATCAACATCACACATTTTTCAATAAGAGTTTGAACTGCTGTCCTGTCATTCATGACCATGTCACACATGAAAAGCTTTGGTTTGAGGTGTTACCTCCAAGAGAATGGACTCAATGATATGTAGATATCATGAAACGAGAGTTAATCCAGGTATACATAAGCTTCTAGAAGCATATAACCATATACGGCATACCCGCGTGCTAATCAAGCTAATATTTTTTGTTTCAGGAGCCCTGAAGGCGTCGAGTAATTTTCATATGATTACTGTGAAACAGTAAAGATTGTTGGTTTTTCTTTTTGTCACAACAGAATGACTAGCTTTCTTTGTGCTAGTTTTAGGAGTTCTTGCTCCAATTATCTTGGCCTTTGCTTCTCATTTCGACCAATTATTTTTTTTATGTTTGAAGAAGTAGGTTATAAATGAAAGTGTTCTTACTGCTGGTATCGAATTCGCTATGACTGCTGGAACCGCTGACCTACTGTTTTCGTCTTAAGTTTTTAAGGTTCAACTGAGATTTTGTGTTTTCCATTCAGAATTCTAGTTCAAAAGCTTATTATAAGATAATTGCAGTGAGCAGTCTATCCAACATCTAAGCCTTTTGTTTACTCTTACTGCAATGTCCTGTGGTGTTGATGAATATCGCGAAGATTTGCAATTTTCTCTTTCCAAACTCTGATTGAATTTGTCGGCCCGTCGTCGAGTGTGTATTTACATTGTGCTGGTTTTTGTTACAAATAAAATCATTCTATTTATATGTGAGTATTTAATTGTGTGTGGAGACCAAGTGATGCATCGTGGCTCAAACAGGAAGTACTGTATTCATCTAGGTAGCTTCTCGTTGACGTGCGCCGGGAAGAGATGTTGTTCATTCTTTCCAGGTGCAGTTTCGAGAGCATGAACCCACCTATGGTGAACAGAAACTATGCCTGACAAGCCCCAGTTAATGGAAGTCTGATGGTCTCTCATAAAACTTTTATTTTCACTGCGCGGAAGATGCCATCTTTACAGAGAGCTTGCTACTGAGTTTTTCAGCTACTGCGTCCATGAACGCTTCTGTAAGCAAATAATCGTTTTCCGATACTACATCTGCACCGTAAACAGCAATTGCCAAGTCTTTGGTCATTTTTCCTGACTCAACCAATTCAATGCAGGCCTTTTCCAACGATTCCGCAAAATCACAGAGTTCCTGTTGGTTATCCAATTTGCCACGATGTGTCAATCCTCTCGTCCATGCAAAGATAGATGCAATTGGATTGGTACTTGTCTTTTCTCCAGCCATATACTTACGATAATGCCTCGTCACAGTACCATGGGCAGCTTCCGATTCCACTGTCTTTCCATCCGGAGCCATGAGAACACTGGTCATCATTCCCAAGCTTCCAAAGCCTTGCGCAATGATGTCACTTTGTACATCCCCATCGTAGTTCTTACACGCCCATACAAAGTTTCCACTAGATTTGAGAGCTTGTGCTACCATATCATCGATAAGCCGATGTTCATATGGGACATGAGGGTATTGTGCACGAACTTGCTCAAATATTTCAATAAATCTTCCATCATAAGTTTTCAATATGGTGTTTTTGGTGGAAAGAAATAGAGGCAGGTTTCTAGCCGATGCGAATTCGAAACAAGACTTTGCGAAACCTCTTATCGATTCATCTGTGTTGAACATACTCAATGCCACACCACCACCGGAATCAAACTGATGCACGGTCTGAGTAGTTGTTTTCCCATCCTTTGTTTGGCAAACCAACTGCACTACGCCGCCTTGTGGTGGAATCGAAACTTCAGTGGCACGATACTGGTCCCCAAAAGCGTGACGACCGATGATAATAGGCTTCTTCCAACCAGGAACAAGTCTAGGGACGTTGTTGCAGATGATAGGTTCTCTACATTGACAATGAGTACAAAGGTGACACTTGCAACACACGCGTACCGAAACACGGTTCCGTTCAAGATCCCACGGATGGTTGCGTTGGGTGACTTGTACATTTTCTTTAAATGAAATTCCTTTACTCTCTGTTCATCGGGAGTTATCGTGGCACATTTTACACCGACATTGTACTTTTTGATGGCTTCTGCAGCCTCTACAGTAACCTGGTCATCGGTCTTGTCTCTGTTGGGTAAACCCAGATCATAATACTTCAAATCAATATCTAAATATGGAAAGATCAGCTTGTTTTTAATAAAAGACCATATGATGCGGGTCATTTCATCTCCGTCAAGCTCTACAATAGGGTTCTTTACACGAATCCTTCCATTCGGTGCCATAGACGAAAGAGCAAGCCTGAAAGCTGCTTTAGGATAGTGTCTTTTTGGTATACTTGAACCTTTTTTTCACGGTAAAAGTCTATACGTGAATGAAAGAAACAAAATACGTACTCAAAGTGAGTGGAGCATGCAACCACATTTCTCTCTCATCCAATTCCAAAAGAATTGAAAATACGCCAAACGGAATGGCGAAGCATTTCAAAAGGGAGAAAGAGAACTCTGTTGGATTTCACATTCTATAGCAACAAAACAACTCGACCTTTTTCATTGGCTTTTCTTATCAACCCATACCGAAGAAACATCGTCTTGCTTCATAACAATATCATGAAAAGCACAAGGAAGATGGTTCATAGCTTCATCCATATCATGCACAACGACAAAAATGGATTCCTTACCCAACTTTTCCAAAATATCGGCAACTCGCTTCTTTCCCTCGCTATCTAAATGTTGGAAGATTTCATCTAAAACCTAATTTTATCAACCATGATTAGTCCATTCATTCAAGGTTCCAATACATGATTACCATCATATTGCAATGAAACCCACATCGCCGTTCTCCGATATCATGAAAGGCCAATGCCAGTGCAACTCCCAAACGTCGACGTTGTCCACCTGAGAGTTGTAAATAACTTCTATTAGAAAATGAACCATGACAGTTCTTTATCAATATCTTCTTATCGATCATTTCTACCATTTGCTCCCTTTTACTCTTTAAACAAGTAAAAGGTCGCAATTCCACTTGAATGTATCCATGACTGATGACAGATAAATAGTAATTGATACGTTGCTGTAGTTCATATAATACTTGCTTTAATACGAAATTCTATTCCATTGAGATATCCAATCACTTGTGTACATACAGAAAATGTCAACAGTCACTTACCGGAATACCTCGAGGACCAAATACTTTATCAAGTTGCTGTAATACTTGTTGGTCATTTTCTAGTCGACGCAACTCTTCACGCCAAGTAGCCAACTGTCGGTTATGCTGCTCCCAATCTTCTCTTTCCCTTTTCAGTAATGAAACAAAAGGATTATGCGAATGAAGAATGGCTTCCCTTTCCAACAAGTCCCTTTCTTTCTGTAAATATTCTATACGAGCTTCACATTCACTCTTTTCCTTCCAACATTCCAATGCTTTGTTGTTCCATTCTTCTAAAAGTTGCTTTTGTTCTTCATATTCTTCTTCTAAATGCTGATATTCTTTCATTTGATTGTTCAATTCTTGTTCATACATCACTTTCTTCTGTTGCAGTGTTTTCGTTACAAGATCACTCAAGTCATCACAATGGAAGACATCATAGGTTGATTCCTTTTCGAGTTGACTAGTAGTTGGCATTTCATCGCTTGCTTCTTTCTTTTCATTCATTTGGTCAAGAAGAATGACTAGTTGATTTTTCCAACTTTGTTCTTCATCAAGTTGTCGGCATTCCTGCACAAGTTGTTTCAGTTGAATGACTTGTTGTTGTACATTGTTTCTTTCTTCCATGATTCGTTCCTTCGCCATTTGGATATCATTTATTTCTTGTTGGACCTTGGCTATAGAGTCATATACAAGTTGCTGATAGGCTTGTTTGGCTTGCTCCCTATGACGTTGAATATGATTCAGTCTAGTGGCCATTGCTTGTTCTCTTTGTATACTTGAATGAAGTAGCCTTTCGAGTGCTCTTTTATAATGTATTGGACTCACACGCTGTAAACAATGATCACACATGATCCACTCCTCTTCATTTTCTACTTTGGATGCTTCGTCCCATTTGGTTTGCAACGCCACTTTTTCATTCCATACTTTGTTATATTCCAATTGATATCGTTTATATCTTAATTTCCATCGTTTCCATCTTGAATAGGCTTTTTCAATTGGACTCGATCCATTTTCATCTATGGTTTGCTTTCCTACCGCCATTTCTTCCCACTGAGTCAATTGTTGAGACTTGACATTCAACTCGTCTTGGCATTTGTCCCATTGGAGTTGTAAGCGTTGCAATTGCTCATTGCATTGTAAAAGGGTTGGCTTGTGTTGGAGTATATGGAATATTTGTTGCCTTTTATCATCTCTTTGTCGCTTCCATTGTATATATTGTTGTTGCCATTCAACCCATTGTTCCTCTATACATTGAATAAACTTGTACTTGTTTCTATGATTCGCTATTTGTTGCTGTAAAGTGGTGATTCCTTGTTGCAAATGTAACCATCTTTGCTTAGTCAGCTGAATATGATGTTGGATATCTTTCCATCGGTCATTCCATCTTTGTAAGACGTCACGAATATCCCATTGTCTATTTGCTCTATGCACATCATCATCCCCCCATGCATTGCTCTGTTCATCTAAACGACATGAATGCAAAAGAGAATTCTGTCGATTCACAGCTTGGGAAGATAGCCAACGTTCGTATTCCATTTGATGCATTTCTATTCTCGATTCCAATTGTTTGCACCCCTTTTCGGTGGCTTCCATTTGTGACCGCAATCGAAGGATATCTTCATCCAATGCCTTGAGTCTGTTGCGTACATATTGTTTGCAGTCTTCCCATGTATCCAAAGGTGTCAATCGACTCAATTGTTCCTTCCATTCTCTATCACTGGAAGCAAATAAATCATCCAAAATATGTTGTCCAAAGAATACACAATGTGATAACAACCGAGTATCGATCCATCGATCGAGTCGTTCTTGAGTGGCTCGAATTTCTTGACAAGTGCATTCTTCTCCATCTAACCATATGCGTAGTCGATGAGAGGAACGTTTTCTTTGTATGTAACGTGTCACTTGTAAACGACGACCATTGCATCGACCATAAACAGTGACTTGAGCTTCCTTTCGGTCATCATGAATCACATCCGAATGCACACAACACGCCATCGAAGCATTGAGACACCACAAAGTGGCCATCAACAAAGTTGTCTTACCACTGCCATTACTTGTACTCGTCATATCATCCTTGTTTTCACCCGTTACTATGACCAGTCCTCGATTGGATAAAGGATAAGTCACCGCATCACGAAAAGAACCAAACCCATCGATATATATCCCATCCAAACATAAATCAATGCTATTGGACCGTTGATAATCAACCCACGTATGTTCTTGAGAAGCAAGTACTTGCTAAAGAATGATTCAGTCATCGCTTTGGGTTATTTCTATATATACTCACCTGAATGATTTCCTTTCCAACATTCATGACTGGCAAAGACAATTTGTACACCTCTCCATATTGTTGTAATATCCTATTGGGATCTCTCCATTCTGAAGGAAAACTATTATCAGCTTCTACCCTAGAAACAGAGCTTTCCTTGTCTGGTTCAACAAATGTGAATACCGATGCTTTCTTTTGTTGACGCAATTGCTTTAGAACGGGTGCAATCTGTGACTCGGGAATATCAGAGTTGACTCGAAGAAATACTCGATCTCCTGGTTGTATGCAATCCAATGATACGTTTCTCAAAATATCATTCCAATGATAATCATAATACTTGGGACCCAATGAAATAGGAATGGCTTCCTGTACAGCCCAACGATGACTGCGACTCACCACGAACAAGTACTTTTGTTGCCCACTTTCCATAACTGAAACTTGAAAGGGTGAACCCACATATCGAATATGAGTATTCGGTATTTGTTGTGGCTTGTGAAAATGACCAGAATATACCTCGACATGAGATGGAAAACAATCCGGCGCAACTCCTTGTGTACAATGGAACGAAGAATGGCTTTCCGTCTGTGCTACCCATTGAGCGCCTTGAATATCGGTATGACAAAAGACTGCTTCTAGTTGACTCCATAGAGGAGAAGCTATTGAGGAGATAACTTTGGTCAACAGTCTACTTTCTCGAATAAAAGGAATCCATAAAGCACCCATAAAGATACTCGGTTGGTCCATTAATAGTGCTACGGAATGCTTCAAAGACACTCTGATGGGAAGTAGTGAATGAACTGTTCCATCATAAGAAACTTGGTCGTGGTTACCAGGAATCAGGATCAACGGTTGCCGCCACCTTTGTAGTTCTTCCATAGCAGCATTCAAAGGTTCCACAGGTAAAGAACCTCTTCGATCCCAAAAGTCACCTAAAAACACAACACCTGCATTTCTTTCATGAGCTACTTGGTGTACGCGCTTTAAGACTTGTATACAAGTTTCTACATTATCCTTTCGCAAGTGTAAATCAGAAAATATCACAAACTGGTCAAAACTTTCTATTTCTGGTACAGGAGAGAGTTTTTGGACTTTGAGATGTTTGGGTAAATCTGACTCTTCTTGTAAAGTTGGTGATATGGGAGCTTGGTTACAGGTAGCATAGGTGAATAACCGTCGGTATCTTTTGTATTTCACTTTATAACTACGATCCAGAAAAGGTTCTGCAGTATTGGAGAAAAGCTTTCTAGTTGCGTGGTAATGAATGTGACTTTTTGTACCAATAACAATAAACATGAGCCGTAGAATATCATTCATGGATGGCTTTACTTTCCCATTATCCAATAAAACAATCTCTATATCTATATATAAAATAGGTTCGTTTTGTTATCCAACCAAAAATACAATGCTCAAAAATGAAATAAAATCAACAATACGGAAACGATTCCAACTAGCAACAACAACCAGTGGAAACTATCCAAAGCAGTGGCATCCAACGTTCGATAATACTTTCTCCAAATACTTGTCTCTGGAGTCCATTTCAATAGACCGTCACCTTCTAAAACACATTCTCTTGTTACACAACCCACACAAAAGTCTTGTAATAGTTGTTGGGCTTCTTCAGGATGTCCTGCCTTTTCATATTCCAATGTACCATCTTCTCCTATGCCAAATAAACTCAGTTCGTGCTTGGAAAAGATAATATACTCCATGTTTTTACCTGCATATTGTAAAAGTATCTCTTCACCACCTGGATGCCTATCTAAAAAAGAAGAGAGGTCATATACTTTTCCGTGTATGATAACCCACAAGTCTTTACGAGTGTGATGTCTTGCTACCTTGAGAAGTATGAGTCTTGCAAGTAGTCGAGTGTCTCTTCTATATACCTGTTCAATAGTATAAATATTTGTGTTGTCTGTCATGGCTCTCGTCTCTCCAAACTTGTTTCCTTCATGGATCGTGTTGCTTTGAAGAATCCGCTTGTCATCCACGTGTGCTATGCATGTCCTCCTCCAGTCAAGTGATTTCTGCACAACAGAATGGTATCCCACTTTAAAATGTCATGTGGATACCATTGTGTAGACTCATGTTGAAGGGATATCATCATATCCTATGAGGAATGAAATCAACAGCGATATTCCTATTGGAATGTAGGCAAGAGTTGTTTCCACCACCATCCCTCCCCCACCATTCATTCATTTTCATTCGTACAACCTTTTTTTCATTGGCTATTCTTCGTATTGGGTGTGCCCCTCTTGTTGTTTCCAGAAGAAAATGCCTCTCCATCCCATACATAAGAAACCATCCAGCAATCATGAAGAACAAGACTCACTATGTGGCTCAGTATTTGCTTCAAGATATATGTCAAAGCCTATACCTGTATATCGTATGCCTGAAGAAGCCATGCCACCCGATGTCGCGTACCAGGTTGGTATCCATACTTTAAGTATGCAGAATACTGAAATAGACTAGTTGATTCATGAAGAACTAGCACTCGATGGGTAAATGCTATATGTTTCTCCAGTCAACTCTTTGTTCACAATTGAGAAAATAGGAATCCGCAGTTGAACTTGGCCTCTTTTGTTACCGTTTGGATGGAGCCACAGGCAAACTCCCTCATGAACGAAAATATGGTATGCTCCTTTTTTCTATTCTTTGCATTCGAATATATTTATATAGTTGCTGTTGTGTTCGTCGCTAGGGTAAAAATTTCATAGACTTGGAAGAATATCCTTGTACTGCAGAGTTACAAAAGAGATGTGTCAATATGATTGCACACCTCTTTCACGTACCTACAGAACACGGTCAATCGGACGCTGTAGGCACAGCTACAGTCGGTAGTTCAGAAGCAATCATGTTGGCTGGTTTGGCGTTCAAATGGCGATGGAAACAAGCAAGAAAACAAGCAGGATTGTCAACAGAAAAGGTACTCTGGTGTAAATGAATTGTTGTAGATATTTTTAACATACATATGTACTCCATCTGTTAGCCCAATCTGGTGATGGGTTCTAATGTGCAAGTGTGCTGGGAAAAGTTTTGTCGTTATTTTGAAGTTGAAGCACGTTATGTACCCGTATCGGAGAATCTTTTGATTATGGATCCAGAGAAAGCTATGGCCTATGTGGATGAGGTATGTTATATGTTGTCGTTGGAATCAAGGATATCGTGATATGGAGTTCATGTAGAATACCATCGGTGTTTGTAGTATCCTTGGAAGCACGTACAATGGTGCATTTGAAGATGTGAAAAAACTAAACGACTGCCTTTGCAAGTTGAATGAAGAAAAAGGTTGGAACGTTCCTATCCATGTGGATGCAGCTTCTGGTGGTTTCATTGCACCCTTTCTATATCCCGATTTGGTTTGGGACTTTCGGCTTCCTCTTGTACGTTCCATCAATGTTTCTGGGCATAAATATGGCCTTGTGGTAAGTTGGTTTTAGAAGTAGAGAGATGGAAATGAATCATGTGGACTCAAGTATCCTGGCGTCGGTTGGGTTGTATGGAAAAGTCAAGAGGATTTGCCTCAAGGTAAGGATAGAGAGAATCGTTGAATGCCTCTCAATGTGGTATCTTGCTATAGATTTGATATTTCATGTAAACTACTTGGGAGCCGACCAAGCCACTTTTACTCTCAATTTTTCTAAAGGAGCAGGTCAGATTGTAGCACAGTATTATCAATTCATTCGTATGGGTCAAAATGGATACAAAGCTGTGTTGAGTAATCTTCAAAAGATATGTGATTACTTGAGAAAGAAAGTTGAAGAGAGTGGACGTTTTAAAATTTATAGCGATAATGTGAGCGTGCCTTTGGTTGCTTTTGGTTTAAAAGAACCGCAAGCGTATGATGAATTCGATATTTCACATCGTCTCAAGGAGTACGGCTGGATTGTTCCAGGTAAAATGACAAAAGTTTCTCCAACCACCGTTTGAACTCTTGTATAGCCTACAATTTTCCTCCCAATGCTGAACACATCAAAGTTCTCCGAGTAGTGATTCGAGAAACCTTTTCTAGAGACTTGTGTGATATGTTATGGAGAGACTTGATGTGGACGTTGGAAGAACTGGATAGAAAAACTCCCGATTCTATACGTCATGGCAGAGAATTGTTGATGGAAAGGAATCGACAAAAGCACAAAGCATTCGCTCACGTAAAGGTAAGAGAAAACCATTCGTCACTAGAAATACTTTGATGATCTATAGAGTCAAAAACATAAAACCAATGGAATTTGTTAGTTTTTCAAATTGGTGCGTACATTCTCTGTTGCTAATCATATTTCACAATGGCAAAGCTTCGTCGTCTCGCTCCTCTACCTTGTTTACTTGGTCTCGGTTCCTTTCGTCTCTCTCTTGACTTGGCTATTCTCTTTCTTTGCAACAATGCCTGCTTTTTCCGCTCTTTGCGTATCTGCTCGGGTCTCTTCAATTCTTGTTTCGCCTTGTCCTCACCGCTCTTCTTACGTATTGTCCTATTCATCTCTGCCAAACGGGTATTTGCTTCATCAGCTTCTTCTCCAATTGCCTGGATTCGAACTCTCGATTGGGACAACCACTTCATAAATCGAGACTTGATAGAGTCCGTCTCTTTCGTCTCCTGCTTGTTCTTCGTCTTGTTGTTGTTGTTGTTATGAGGGTTTCTTGATGAGGGCGAATGGCAAGGATGAATAAATCTCTTTCTTTTTCTATCCCATAAAAGTCGTCTCCGTTGAGACTCTTCTGCTTCCGGATCATCTTGTACTACACTCAAAACAGAATCATTTAAAGAATCACTCATTCTCCCCTCTTGAAACAATGAAAGCCCCTTTTCTCGATAGTGATTGACACCTCGCGATGAGCACTTGTAATATTCCGTTCTTTCCTTTTCCAATAACATTTGTCGTCGACTCTTCTTGCGACCACCCATCTCACTCCCTTGTGTCTTGTTCCATTCATCATATGAAGATAATGAAAACGAATCTTCTATCTTCTCTTGTACATGCTGTTGATGCATACGAAGGCTGCCTTTGGAGTTGTGAAAAGAGGGATCAACTATGGCTGATTGAGGACGCCATGACTTTAACTGTAGTACCACATTTTCTACTGTTCTACGCTGGGTGTATTGTATCGAATCCATCAACCAAGGATGTATCCATGGTTTGTGATAAGCAGAAGATAGTATTTCTTTAGCTCTTTGGATGGATGCCGAACTGGCACAAGGTCGAACGCGTTTGTACTTTTCAAGCCCATTCTTTGCAACTTGAAACGAATATTGTAAATCTGTTGATGTTTCTATATCGTTTTGAATCGAGTCGACGAGAGGTGAGACGGGTGCAGATGGAAGCACTCCGTACATATAGGAAGCATCTAACAATGACTGTTCATCTCCCAGATTCTCTATAGCATGGCTTTCTTCCGAAGCCATTTGAAACTCTCTACTCAAAAACAAAAACAGGTCTAGTAAATAAGCAAGGTCATCTGGAGTTACCAATGACAAGACAACTCCAAAATGTCCAGCTCGACCTGTTCGCCCTACACGATGTACAAACAGTTTGGGAGTCGGTGGCATATCAAAATGTACAACTACATCTAAAAAGGGAATATCCAATCCTCGCGCAGCTAAATCGGTAACCAACAGAATAGGAACATTTCCATTCCGAAGATTTTCCACAGCCAACTTTCTAGCAGTCGAATCCTTGTTGCCGTGAATTCCAGCTACCGGAATATTTTGTGAAGTGAACAACTGTTCTAAAAATTCCACTTGATGACGTGATGCTAAAAATACAATAGTTTTCGGATATCCACGGGAACTGGATCCACTTCGAGGAATACTTGTAGGAAGCTTAGGAAGAACCTCCTGAATCAAGTACAGTAGACTCGCCCATTTTTCCTTCTCTTGTATTCCAAAAAAAGCAAGCGCTATATTTTGTGAGATAATTTGTTCCAAATCTAAACGTATCAAAGCAGGGTCTTGCATATTCAACTGGGCAAAATCTGCCAGTACTTGTGGCAATGTTGCAGAAACCAATATCTTCTGACAAGTGTGAGAAACTCCTGAGGAAGGAGACTCCAAAAATAATTCTACTAGTTGCCGGGTATCCTTCCCAAGATTACCTTCAAATAATCTGTCTGCTTCATCAAAAACAATAGTCTCCACAGAATGCAGACGAAGGTAAGTTATTTGATCAAGTATCTGCAAGAGCCTTCCTGGAGTAGCAATAAGGGCATCGGGGTTGGTTGCAAGAGCAGCAAATTGACTTTCAAAAGGTTCCCCACCGACCAACAAACACGCTTTCAAGTTCAGTCCTTTTGCATATTTTTTGAAGAAAGCTAAAGTCTGTGTTGCCAATTCTCTGGTTGGGGAAACGACGATGCATCTGATTCCACTCACGAGCTTCGTGTCGTTCCCCCCAACATCCTGATAAAGCTTGTTTAAAGTTGGAAGCAAAAAAGCGGCAGTTTTTCCTGAACCCGTTCTAGCCATAATTATCGCATCCTTTCCTCGAAGCAAAGGGGGTATTGACTTTCGTTGTACGGGAGTAGGGAAACTATATCCCAGGCGTCTTAGATTGGCAAGCAATCTGTTATTCAAGCCAAGCGATTCAAAGCTTCCAGGACGTACAGTAAACTTTTTCTCCGTCCTTTTCTTTAACTCTTGAGAACTTTGGCGCTGTTCACTTGGTAGTGAAACTGAGGGCAGGTCAAAACCTACCAAGTGCATATCAGCTGAGAAATGAATTCGTCCACTGTGCAAATCTCAAAAGATTGTTGAGCAATAGACAATGATACTGGAAGGAAAACCTCCAAGAAGAAGAATATTGAATGAAAAGTTCGTACACTTCTGACGAATAGGTAGAGAAATGATCAACTACCTTTGCAAATTATTTTACGAAACAATACCTAATCTTCTTTAAATATATCCAAGATAGTGCCATTTGTCTATACAAGTTGTTGCGTTCTAGTATACAAACAAGGGTTGACTCGAAACCCAACCACTTATATCCAAACCAACCTAATAACACTTTATGTTTTTCAAAGACCAATACTAAAGGAAGCGACAATATAACTGAAACAATTTTCTGATCTCAACAACATAGCTGCAACCACTGTTCCACAACTCTAGAAACTTGCTGGGAATATTTCAACCCACTATCCACAAAACAGAGTGTTCGGCGCTTTCTCGAGCGCAAGCATTGTAACAAATGGTCACGTCCATAAAAATGGATTGCACAATCACTATTATCTTTTATTCAAATATGAAAAAAACAATAGGCTGCTCTTGCAGAATAGTCATGCCACATCACCTCAATGGCGCCCATTCCACCGCATTGCTCCTCCTGTGGGCCGGAGCAGGTTGGTCGATGGATCTAGAAGGTACGATTGGTTTTTTAAATGAGCACCAACTGGGCCTTTTCATATTTCTTAGATTAGAATTTGACAAGTTTTGGCGTGTGGTTTCTGGATCATAGACAATGACGAAGAAAGCTGTTGGTATTGACTTGGGAACGACTTACTCATGCGTCGGAGTATGGATGAATGAAAGAGTCGAGATAATTCCCAACGACCAAGGAAATAGAACCACTCCATCCTACGTGGCTTTCACTGACGAGGAACGTCTGATTGGAGATGCTGCAAAAAACCAAGTTGCTCTGAACCCACAGAACACTGTGTTTGACGCTAAACGCCTTATCGGTCGCAAGTTTTCTGATTCTTCAGTGCAAGCAGATATGAAACACTGGCCGTTCAAGGTTATTGCAAAGGACGGAGACAAGCCGTTTATTCAAGTTACCTATAAAGGAGAAACCAAGACCTTTGCACCGGAGGAAATATCTGCAATGGTTCTTCAAAAGATGAAGGAAACCGCTGAAGCATATTTAGGTGCAGCTGTAACCGAAGCAGTTGTTACAGTTCCTGCTTACTTTAACGATTCTCAACGACAAGCAACCAAGGATGCCGGAGCTATTGCCGGTTTGAACGTGCTTCGAATTATCAACGAACCAACTGCTGCAGCTATTGCATATGGCTTGGACAAGGAAGCGAAAGGAGAACGTCATGTGCTTATCTTTGACTTGGGCGGTGGTACATTCGATGTTTCTCTCTTATCTATCGACGAAGGTGTCTTCGAAGTGAAGGCAACAGCAGGAGATACACATTTGGGAGGAGAAGACTTTGATAACAGATTGGTGGACTATCTTGCGAAAGAGTTCAAACGAAAGTATAACAAAGATATCACGTCCAATCATCGTGCTATGAGAAGGCTTCGTACTGCTTGTGAGAGAGCGAAGAGAACGCTCTCAAGTGCCACTCAGACAACTATTGAAGTGGATTCTCTTTATGAAGGAATCGATTTTTACACCAGTATTACAAGAGCAAAATTTGAGGACTTGTGCATGGACTTGTTCCGCAAGTGTATTGATCCCGTTGAGAGAGTTTTGAAAGATTCCGGCTTGTCGAAGAGTCAAATTCATGATGTTGTTTTGGTAGGAGGCTCTACTCGAATTCCAAAGGTACAGCAACTGTTGCAAGACTTTTTCAATGGCAAGGAACTTTGCAAGAGTATAAACCCAGATGAAGCTGTTGCTTATGGTGCAGCAGTACAAGCTGCTATTTTGACAGGAGACGCCAGTGAAAAGACAAAGGATCTTTTATTGTTAGATGTTACTCCTTTGAGTTTGGGTATCGAGACTGCGGGAGGTGTGATGACCAAATTGATCGAAAGGAATACCACTATTCCTACGAGAAAGTCACAGATATTCACAACCTATGCGGATAATCAGCCTGCAGTCACTATTCAAGTTTATGAAGGCGAACGTGCAATGACAAAAGATAACAATTTGTTGGGTCGGTTTGACTTGACAGGTATACCACCAATGCCAAGAGGAGTACCTCAGATTGAGGTTACATTCGATATCGATGCCAATGGTATTTTGAATGTTAGTGCAGTTGAGAAGAGCACCAATAAGAGCAACAAGATTACCATTACAAATGAGAAGGGACGTTTATCTCAGGAAGAAATTGAACGTATGGTTAAGGAAGCAGAACAGTACAAGGCCGAAGATGAAAAGCAAAAAGTCCGCATTGAAGCAAAGAATAGTCTTGAACAATATGCCTATAACTTGAGAAATACTATGCAGGAGGATAATGTAAAGAAGACTCTTTCTGAGAGTGACCGTGAAACGTTAGAATCGAAAGTGAAGGAAACCTTGGAATGGATTGATACGCATATGGATTCTTCGAAGGAAGAGTTTGAAGCCAAGCAGAAAGAGTTGGAACAAGTAGCTATGCCAATTATGTCCAAGCTGTATCAGGGTGCAGGAGGAGCTGCTGGTGCTGCTGGAGCCGGAGCAGGTGGTTTCGATGGTGCAGCAGCAGGAGGAGCAACTGGCGGAGATGCTTCCTCGTCAGGTCCTAAAGTTGAAGAAGTTGACTAAGATTGATAATTGTTTTCTCCTCTTTTCATATACAGGAATTCTCATCTTTACTGTAACAAGTATTTGCTTTTGCGTGCAATAAAACAAACATTTTTCTGCATTTACAATTGAAGTACATGTTTGACAACATTCAACACTGCCGTATGCAATCTGCCATTGGTTGCAATGATCCCACCTCTATTGTACAATTTGCGTCCTTTTGAAAAGTCCAAGGCTTTCCCAGAGCCATCTGTTACCATTCCACCAGCTTCTCGAATAATGATCGACCCAGCTGCATGATCCCATACATTTTCTTGATAACCTTGTCTTGGAAACCGAAAATAAATCGACGCTTCACCTCGCGCCACAACACCATACTTGCATTGACTATCCATACGAACAGAAGGGTTATTGACACCAAGTATCTTGGCAATTTCTAGTGACAACTCATGCGATGAGTGTCCAGGTTCCCATGACTCACAAAAGGTTGCCCAAGCAGGATCACTCACATCAGACACTTGAATAGGATAACTTTCAGCTCCACGTTCTATTTCTTGAACAAAAGCTCCAACCCCTTGTGCAGCATGAAATATACATCCGACTTTGCAGCAACTGGGCACAGAAACCATCGGTAAATTGGGACAACCGAGAAGACCCACACGAATATCGCCATCCTTTAACAGCGCAAGTGCAGTACAAAATTGTTCACCTCTAAGAAATCCCTTGGTACCATCGATAGGGTCTAACAACCAGGTACGTTCACTGGGACCTACATCGCGATTGCCAGAGTCCAACAAGTCACAAACCTCCCAATTCGTTAGTTGCTCGTCGATAGAAAGAACGGAATTCACTGCATCGGTTACATCTTGCGCTAGTCTTTCATCTTTTCTCAAAGCCGAGGAGTCTTCTTCTGCAATAAATTTGTCTTTAGGAAAAGCACGCGTGATCC
Source organism: Galdieria partita (assembly GCA_025991245.1). NCBI lineage: Eukaryota > Rhodophyta > Bangiophyceae > Galdieriales > Galdieriaceae > Galdieria > Galdieria partita. Next base: position 140,527 of record BQMJ01000012.1, read on the forward strand.
AGTGAATCACGAGTGCTTGAACTGCAAAGTCTGCAACACTTACAGGGCTATTGTCTGATTTGGTGATGACCGTTCCTTCTACTATCCTTTTCTGTAACTTGGAACTAAGCTTACAAGCCAAACATAAAGCTTTCAGGGATGAGTTCCATTGGACATAATAACCTATATAGAAGCACCTTACCGTTGATAGCTACTTGTCTCTCTGCTAGCCAGCTGGGAGTGTACAAGTGCTTGTCCAACTTGTTTAAAGCAACGGAATCGTCATCCGCCATCTTTCCAGAGGAATGATACTTTCCCCAAAGCTTTATTATTATGGAAGATGGTGCAAGTCCTAATCATCATTGTATTCACACACAAACACAAAATAGAAACCCTGTCTCGTTGTCAAGTAAATCAATTTTCTATCAACTCCAAGTCTCTCGCTATCAACTTTGCTGCAATACTATGATAACGATGACGATTTTCTTCAAATGTCTTCAAAGCCAAGTCTCCTTGGGGATAAATATAGTAAAGGTCCTTGTAAATAGGACGAACATATTTCATTCTTCCTTGTGAAGTAACAAAATCGATGGCATTCTCTACGGATGGTTCATAATGACTCCTCAACGACACTCTCAACCAAATAAAACGAACCTCCGCATTTCGACTCCATCGACCTTGAGAAAACCGCATCTGAAAATCCAGTTTCTTCACAGCTTCGTAAGTAAGCTTGTCACTAGCAAGTAGATGATTCAAAAATACTACCATCTTTCAAAACAATGTGCGTCAATAGAAGATAAGTAAACATTATTCCTTACCTGAGTCGTTTCCCATTCATCCACATCATGCCAAGTGAGCATCTCACATTGAGTATCTAAACATTGTTGCGCCAATTGACGAGCATGATTCACTAAGCTCAAATCGAAACTAGCGTACTCGGGTGGTTCACCAGTGCCGTATAACCACGTATTCCAATCAAAGTTGCTGAGCTCAATCCGATTTTTCGAGTCAAAACTGGCATCAGGAAATAGTGCATCGAAATATTCGGAAAAATAGGAAACAAAGTCATCCGTTGTGATACTCTGAAACTTGAAATGTTCAAAATATGAACGAAGAAAACGAAGGAAGCGTTCCTCGCCACCAATTTCACGTTCCAACTTTAACAACAAATTGAAGCCTTTCTCGGCAGGTACAACACTAAAAGAATCATCAGGATCAAACTGTGAATGGACAAAGGGAACTAAACGAGTATAGTTATGCTCATCACCATAAAAATGAATAGCTTCTTGTAAAGCATCGCGACCTATACTCGCTTCTAAACCAAAAAAGGCTTCCACCTTGGCACGATTAGGATTCTGATTGTGCAAAACACGGGCTATAATCTTCCTTGCAAGATAAGTTGCGATACCATCATTCAACCAAAGATGCTCCCAACTTGCACAAGTTACTAAATTTCCACTCCAAGAATGGGCAATTTCATTGATAATAACATATACAAGGGAACGATCACCAACAAGGAGTGTGGAAGTGACAAAGGCCAAGCAGGGATTCTCCATACCTCTGAAGGAAATAAGAACAAAAGACAAAGTTCAAAGTTTGTCTTACCCGTATGGAAAGAAAGGAGGAAGACATAATAAATCATATCTTGACCACAAATAAAAGCCTGCAATGGACTCTGCTGTTTTAAGGAATTGTTCTGTTAAACCAAACTCGAAACAAGCACTTTCAATTATTTCTGGTTCTGACCAAATACGACAGCGTTCAGATAACTCTTGAGATTCCAAATCACCAACAGCTAATGAGACCAAATAGGAAGGTACTGGAATAGATTGTTCAAAGCTAGTAAGAAAAATGAACACAACTCAACCATTCTATATAACCAAACATACCGATAAATATTTTGAAGTTTTCCCTTTGCAGTTTCGAAAAGTTCCTTTTCATTGACAAGGATGCCACTCATGATAGCTTTAAAACCTGAAGGTACAGATATTGTGGCAAGATAAGGAGCCTTTACACTTGGTGAATCCTGAGAATATTTGTCAACCAAACTTTGTGTAATATATTCAAAGGTCTAACCTGACAAGGAAATAAAGATCTTGCGTGAATGGGTTGAGACTGTGTGAACAAATAGGGTGACTTGCGGCCGACAGTTTGTTCAGGGCTCAACCAACCACAACAAGAGCCAGCTGGATGCTCTTCCCCTTCCGCATTAGTTTCATATGTAATGGCTATTTCTATCATTTGTTCTGGAGCTACTGGAGTGTCCAAGAAAATCTTCAAAATGTCCCCAAATTTGCCACCTTTCACTTGTGAGAAATCCAACTGCTTCCTTGTAGAAGTGTTTTCTACGTTTCCTATCTTCAAACCTCGAATGTCTAACACTATAGATACATCTGCATCTATTCTTAAACACTCCAAAACGATGCGGGCAACACCACGAATATGGCGCTGAAATGGGTCGACATCGAGTTCCAACGAAAGTTTGCGAGTAAAATATCGGGTTATATCTGAATAGGTACAAGGGTCATAGACTTGAAGAGGTGGATGCACAACAATATTTTGTGTCATAACTGTTCGAGTGTTGTAAAGATAAGCGTAGTTAAAGATCAAGTCGACACCCTTTCAGTCACCACCAATAAGAAGAATATGGACAACGACGAAAGGAATTTTATCTCCCCGTATTTGAGATCTTTCTAGCGCAAGTGAAATGAACGATTGGACAGTTCCAGTTGTAGAAAATCCATTGGTGAATGCCAAGTTAGTTTTCTAGTACAAAGAAGGAAACTTCAAAGGAGAGGTTATGTAGGTTGTCATTGGTTGCCTCTCATAGATGAAATATAAGTGTCTGCCCTTGTAACATGAAACTTTCTTCTAGTGTCAGACCAGAGGTACTATGAGTTACTTGATAAATGGCCCCTTAGAAGAATATTCTCATATCTATTTCAAAAGTATTCATACGCTATTCAAAAAATATCTTATTTGAGGTTGTTACGAAAATAACTATACGAAAAATTCGTTCAACAACTTGTTCAAACAAGTAGTTTCATTGAACAAATACAATATAGTTTCATGATTGACTCAGTATTTTCGAACAATACAACTTTTGAACGTAGCTTACAATTGTCTTAAAAAGTCTCGGTATTTCAATTCCAAAAACTCAACCAGCATTCCAAGGTGAGGTCCTGTAAAGCCTTCCAAGCAACAAGCTCACTGAATCATCAACATAAAGACTATTCATATACAACCGTACATTTTCAATCATTTTCACTAGCCAATAGGAAATTTGGGAATAATAACAGGCATTGTGTAGTATCGAAACTATACCAGAGCTCGAAGATGTAACAAAACACATAGTTCTTTTACTACGAAAACAAGTCTTTATTTGGATAGTTGTCTAACATTTGAAACAGTAAAAAACCCGACTCCCTTTCACAACTACTTGCTATGGGAGCCTTTCAACAAGGCTTGAACAAGGCAAAAAGTTAGCGTTCCTGACGGCCGGAATCGAACCAGCGACCACTCGATTTCTACGTCGTTCTCGACTTCAATTAGTTGGATTACACCCACTACAGTCGAATGCTCTACCAAGGGCTCAGGTTGATTCGATGTTCACCTGCTGAGCTACGTCAGGAAATCTTACATCAATTGGTATAGAACAATATATATACTAACGTTTTTTCTTTATTTTTGGTTTCTCTCTCTTTTCTATCTCATCTTTGACGAACAATACAAGGCCTGCAATCGATGAAACTTTTATTGAAAGCAACACGTATCCTCTTCAACTGGACCAAAGTATTTCAGGATATATATATAAAATCAATGGGTCCTACTGGCTCAAGATAGTCTTTATCTCTGGTGAGTGTCATTTTGTAAAAGTTTTCAAAAGTTATAAAATCTGACACTGATAGATAATCACACTATGGAAGACAAACTTGGAGTATGAAAACAAAGGATTCAAACGCACCATAATGTAAATGATTCGCGCACAATGTGTGTAAGCAACATCCCTTGGCACTTTGACTTGTGTAACCCTTTGTTTTGAATGACTATTTCTACCTGTCATTCAAAACAAGAAACCTCACGCATCTGAGAAGAAGAAGAAGAGAGTATGAAACAAACCTCCATGATGAATCGAGAACAGCTCAATCATGTTGACAAAATATCCACATTTCCAAAATGATACAACGCACAACAGTCTTTTATTATCCAACAAAATCATAATCAAAGAATATCGTCATCCTCCTCATCTTCTTCTACCAGAGTATGCGCCAATTCCTGTTCTTCCTTCAGTCTCTCTCGACGTTCTTCTAACGTTTCAATGTCCTTTTTGTCACTTTCCGGAAATCTCATCGCTCGCACTGTTTCATTATGAATATTCAAACAGAATCGAATACGTTCATGGAACGTATGTTGTGGTTCCATGGTTGCATAAAGATACGTAGATTCTCGAGACTCAATGTATCCTTCTTTGTGATAGATAATAGCATCGATGACACCATCTCGGATAGCTTTTGCAACAATAAACTCGGCATCTCTCGCAATGTCCAAGTTCAACGATTTGCGCACATCCTCAATAGATATTCGAGAGTATGCAACAGTAAGCCGCTTCAAACCTGCCTTTATCACATTTTGACGCAGTCGAGTTACCAAGGAAGCCGTTCCATCTCGTTCAAAAACTGGGTAGAAGTTGTCAACTACCTGTTGGAAATAATTCAAGTCACCATTTTTCACTCCACGAGCAAGCTGCAAATAGGGTACAAGTGCCTTTTGCATTCCTTCTTGTAGAAAAGTCTTCCTTTCCGGCACTTCTCCCATAAGCAACTGTACAAGAACTGCAAACTTTTGAGCTTGTATACGAAAACCAAGTGCACTGTTTTGTGGTGCTTTTCGAAGCGCCTGAAGTAAGCAGCGCATGGCTTCACTATAGTCAAGTTGTATACAACGAATGCGACCCAAGTAATAGAAATAGCGTGCCAGTTGATTATTACTTCTAGTTGCTGGGAACTTGGTTCGACTCACGAGTTTATCAGCTTGGTCATAGAGACGATACTTGATATAGTTCCTTAACAACAAGTTCAATAGCATTGCCTGACCTGCATAGTCATGTCGTAATACCGCTGTTGCGTGTGCTGCTAAAAGTGCTTCTCGAATATCTCTCAACTTGCCAAGACGCTCGTGAGAAAGAGACCAAAAATAATAACCTCTTGCGGAGAGTTCGTCCAAAGTTCTACGGTTAAAACCTTTCAAGTATGTAACTAGCTTTGTGGTACATTCGAGCGCCTCTTCATTTTTCCCTTGGTCTAGTAGATAAGCGCTTACAAGCAAATAAAGGAATGTAATCGTTTCAGGAAGGAGCGTCTCCGTACTCTCTCCAATTCCTTTTCTGTGTAGCTTTTCGTCGCGACGAACATCAACATCCATGGCGTGACCGTTTTCATCTACATGGGAACCACTTTCTGTAAGGAACTTCACCAGAGAATGAAGCAGGGCAGTTGAAGAGGAAGATCTGTTGTGCAGTTGCTCTTGAATCACTTGAGAGAGAACTTGTTCACTCAACTGTTTACGAGTCCTTGTGAATTGACGCAAAACACGTGATACAAGTCTCAGTTCTTTGGTCAATACTGCAACTTCCAACAAGGCCAAGTTCTTTTGTAGTCCTTGAACAAAGTTATCACAGTACGGTCACAGCTGAATATATCTCCTTACCCGTAAGGATATTATCTGGTTCACTGTGTTCCTTCGTGGAATCTATTGTGCCGTTGGAGTTGCCTTGGTCCATAGTCATTTCGGTTGCCATAACGTTGAAATAATCAACTCTCCCCAAAAGCAATAATAATATAGAAATGGCTATCTCATGTGGGATGATTTCAACTACCCAACGGATATACTGGCATGACAAGACTCCATTGATTACATATCTTTTGACAAACTGCTTACAACCAACTCAGTTTGATTGCCTTGTACTGTTGATACAAAGTAGCAAACTTGTTTCCAGTAGCAGATGATGAAACCATTGTCGGAAAATTCATATTTTGGATTGGAGACACTTGATTTTTCTGTTCATGACCAACCGAAAGTTACAAGCAGAGATAGACAAGGTACTGAGAAAAGTGGAAGAAGGTGCTACCCAATTTGAAGAAATATGGTTAAAGGTATACGACTCTTCTTCCTTTGCACAAAAGGAGAAACATGAAAACGACTTGAAACGGGAGATTAAGAAGCTTCAGAGACTGCGCGACCAGTTGAAGGTTTGGCAGAATGATTCTTCTATAAAAGACAAAAGCAAAATTGACTCGGCACGAAAACTGATTGAAGAGAAAATGGAAAAGTTCAAGGTTTGTGAAAGGGAAACCAAGACAAAAGCCTTTTCCAAAGAAGGGCTTTCTTTGGACAGGACTGATCCGAAGAACAGAGAAAAACAAAAGATACGCGAATGGGTAACAGAGTGCATCAATTCCCTTCGCGTTCAGTGCGATACAATGGAAGCTGAAGTAGAAGCGTTTTCCAACTCGAAGAAGAAAAAGGGAGACAACGAAAAACTTGCCTCTTTGAGTCATAGACTTGCTCGTCACCGTTATCATATTGATATGCTGGAACGCTTGCTAAGAGCTGTAGATAATGAAAATGTTTCTTTCGAGGATGCCTCTGAACTGAAAGAAAGTGTGGAATACTATGTATATAATAACGACGATCCAGACTTTGTAGAAGATACAAGTGTTTATGAATCTTTAAACTTGGAAAAAGCTATCAACATTATGCCTGCAGCAACGGTTTCATTGGAAAGTGGGGTTGCTGGCAAACCTGAAGAATCCAGTTCTTCAAAGACTTCAGAGGAGGCGATAGGGAAGACAAAAACCACTATGACGGATACAAGTACTTCTCAAACGGCGAATAAGCTTTCAACTGCACAGCAGCCAACCGGAAATAAGGAAGTTTCTCCCAAAACAATTCTTTCTACAAAGAATACTAATAGTAGTAGTACTAACAACCGAGGTATTGGAAGTTCACCTCGTCCAACTGCACCTTTTTCAACAAAAAACAATGCGGTGAGCAAGAACAGTGCAACAGCTACTCCTGCAGTAGTCAATTCTCGTTCAGAAGTGAACATACCTGTACCGAATGCTTGGGGAAATGGCACCACCAATAGTGCAAGCAAGATAGTGAACTCTGCCAATCCATCTTTGAAGAGTAGCCCTCCTAGAAGACCTTTTGCCGCAGCAGTCCTTGAAGGATTGCAGTCTTCAAGAAAGGATGACCGTTCGTCATCATCAGAAACTCCTGAAGAAGAGCGATTATCGGTGCAGAAACAGAGTTCAGTAGGATATTCGACAACAAACAAATTTTCATTTGTCGAGTCGGAAAAGATGGATGAAACAGAAAAGTATTCCTCTCAAGTAAAGTCGGATAGATTGACCAATTCCTCAAAATGGGTTCCACGATCGCAGGCATTGTCTTCAAGTGATGAGTCGATAAAACTGGTTAGCAGAAAGATGAAACAAAGGATGGACGAGAATTTAGCCAATTCATTAGGTCAAGATGGCGGTGGTGAAGCTTCTGCTGATGCTTCGGAGGAAACCCCGACACTTTCAGGATCGAATGATAGTGATCGTTCGGATGGAGGAAAAGAACTGGCAAGTAGTCGATTATCTATGAGTTCTTCACCAAGTAGTCCCAATGTACAGGGCTCCTATCCTTCGAGCAAACATTCGACTCCGTTTATTCAAAATGATACTAGCTTGACAGAAGGAGCGTTGAGTGGCACATTTCGTCAAGAAGAAAGAATTGCTACTCAAACTCTGTTAGACGCATCGTTGCGTTGTATGCCGGAACCATTAGATGTTGATTTACCGAAGAATTATATTCCTAGAAATCCGAGCAAGTTTGTTCCAAGTTGTTTTCCTACTGCTCCACCTCCCATGTTATTGAGTCCTTCATTATTTCAACATTTTGACACTGATACTCTATTTTTTATATTTTATTTTCAACCCGGAACTTATCAACAGTATTTAGCAGCGAAAGAGTTGAAGAGACAATCTTGGAGGTTTCATCGAAAGTATATGACTTGGTTCCAACGACATGAGGAACCTCAAGTGGTTGAAAGTGATTACGAACAAGGCACTTATGTATATTTTGACTATGCGTTGAATGATGATGCAGGATGGTGTCAAAGGATCAAATCAGAGTTTACTTTTGAATATGCTTACTTAGAAGACGAGTTACCGATAGATTCCTAATAGTTTCAGGATAAAACATCAATCAACTTAGCACGATTCATTTTGATTATCAATAATCACTTTGGGAAAACTCTGTTTCACTGCTTTTGTTACAAACGATATAAGTAGACCAACGGAATCGTCTCATTGTGGAGACTAGTTGGTACTTTTGTTAAAGTATTATCCACCTTTTATGGACTACCTTGAGTCAATAAGAACTCATGTCATACCAAAAGTATCATTCACTTTGGCAAACAACTGGAATCCATTCATCCACTGTCTATTCAATGCGTTGATTATCAAAAGGCGGAGATTGGGTTGGCCATCTGGCACTTGGAATGAGGGATTCCTCCCCCAATAGAAAATCTTTCCGTTGGGCAACAGGTGTTTCCGCATTTCTCGTTCCACTCTTTTGAATAGCAATTCCTTCCTTGGCGAAAAATGATTGCTTCAAACGAAATGATTTCCAAAGGTACACAAGTAGAATTGATAAGAAGAAGAAACAGTGACTCTTTGTTACCTTCAAAAGCAGAAAGGTTGGTTATGAAAACGTTGGAATACTTCTATGTTGACAGTGAATGTCCAGTTTAAAGGAAGGCTTCAAAGAAGTAGAAGAAGAACACAAGCAGGCCTTAAAAAGACTAGAGAAACGCTATAGAAATGCGTTTAGACAACTGCACTTGAAACATAGAGTCTGCAAAGTATTGAAAACCAAGAGTAGTGGAGGTGCAACAAAGGAAGAACAGTGAGACCACCTCGGTTGAAGAAGAGGCCTTTGGGGTAATAATGTCTCTTCAACCTCTCGTTCTGAGGTTCAGAAGGGAGTGTTTGAAGAAGGAAACATTATCACAGTGAATATCATTATTTGTAAATAGGAATGGTTGTGGTGGTTGATAGATAAAATGCCTACTGGTTGAGTTTCCATTTGAGATCAATGTGGGGTCATAATTTATTGGCAAGTTTCCATAATGTGGGAGACTGTAGAACAAGATACTGTTGCAGTTCTGTTTGGTAAGATAAAGGCCTACACTCGAAACAAACTCCAAGCTCTCTTGCAACGGGAGATAACCAGCTGGAACACTTGGTCTTTCGTTTTGTCAGCCTTTCTGCAATGCACCTAGTACCGATCACTTTATCAGTCAAACTCCACGACTTGAGATACATGTCTCACTTAAAGGCAAATAAGCAAACATCACCAATCAACGACCAAGAAAGAGGAAATCTACAGTCAACTGAGCGAGCAACCTCACAAGTTGCCCGAGAACGCACCAAACGTATCATACTTGGACAACAAGTATCCACTATGATGCGGACACAAGGAGGCCAATGCTGTATGTCAAAGCTTCGTTTTTGGAACAAAAATATTTGCCTTGACAAGACGGTCGACTGTCTTCCTATTTGTTGAAGGAAACTTGCACTTACCCAAAATATTTTATCGCGAATAGAAGACTCGCTTGAAATATGTTGAGAACAACTGTTCGTTGGCTGTTGATATTGCCGTCAATGAGTATAGCGTGGAACTAGTAATCATGAAATAAACAGTATGACTCATGGAAAGGAAGTCTCTTACCTTCATAGAAAACACTTGCTGTGCTCTGTGCAACAAAGTTTCCATACATGATTCGGAAGCTTTGAAAGATAGAGTATCGTAGATGGAAGAATCGAAATAACGAGAATAGTCAACTGTTATCTAAAATTGTCCAGTATCAAACATTGCATATTGGATACGCGTTCATAGTTGACACTTACCTCGAGGTTTTGGCAGTGAATGAGTAGTCCACACCATGGCAATTGGGTGACATTTCCTCGTAAAGTTTGTTTGTTTTGTAGATTTTGTTGATTCATCATTTCTTCTCCTGTATAAGTTCGAGTCTTGTTTGGATTAATACAAAGTCCGTAGGATGGAGATCCGTTGTTCATGACATGAAGAAATTGTAATATCCTTTTCCTCTCAGAACTTATATAGAGGAAATCATCGACGAGCCTTAGACTCGAATGAACTTCCTCTTTGTCTTGTTCAATGGTTGAAAGACAAGGGTTAAGACACTGGCGTTCGAAATGACCATAATAAAGGGAAGCTATCCTAGAGGAAAGTGTCATTCCTTGAGGTATTCCTTGTCTTTGAAGATAAAGTCCATTTCGGAAGAGGACTATATTGTTCATCAAACGTTGTCTCAATACATTCAATATTGCTTCTCGTGAGAGAACAATTCGTGATACTTGATCAGTAATAATAGCCTTTTTGAATTTGTTCGCAATCTGATTTCTGCATAATAGCAGAAAATGAGACTCTTCGAGAGGATCGTTGCAAACTACCTTCTCAAATTTGGTAAGAATAGGCTTGGCATTTTGATGAGTTCTTGTACAGTTAATATAAAACGAAAAACTTTGTCCAGCATCAACTCACCTAAATGTTGCACAAAATCGAAGAACAACATATTCATCTTCTTGGAAGAGTTCCGGAAGAATCTTCTCAGTTACAAGTCCAAGTTGAATGGTATCGAAAGCATTGGAAATATCTACTGCTGCCATATACATGGGAGGCTTTCCCACTGCTTTCCATTTTTGCTTTAGTTTCAACCAAGCAAAATAAATTTCATCAAGTGACAATACACAAGATGCGAAGAGAGAAGGGTTTTTTCGTCTTTCAAATTCCATGATGGCTTGTATATTTGTTAAGACTTGATTGTTTAAGTGAGAATTGTTTCTTCGTAGTCTCATTCTTTTCCCGTTTTGTTGAAGACATGATTGGATTGGAATTTGTATTTTACGTAGCCCTGAGGTTTTGGGAAGCAGTCGAAGTTGAGAAAAGGTTGAGGTTTCCTGTGAAGGAATATAAAGTTGACTCAGAAATAATAGCTGCATACATACCTCGGAATGTAAGTGGGAGCGTAAACGTTGGAAGGGATACGAGTCCACATGAAGAGAAGAATGAAAGAGATTCTCGATACGCTTCCATACATCTATTCGATAGTGTAATATTCTTTTGCGAAACATTTCAGAGTCGGTGCTATGGAAACATGCAGTTAGAATAGGTTTCACAATAGAATAAACAATCCATCGTATCAATTGATAGAATCTTCTCTGACGATACTGCAATTGTGTTGGATTGCTCGTGTTCTGATGAATAGTCAATATATGGGTAAAAGAGAGAAATGGCTTACTTTGGATGCAATCCACGGTAAAGAATAGAGATCCATTGCTTGCATTAATTGCTGAATGGAGAGTTCGTCATCTCTTCTCAATCGAACCAAATGTGCCAACCATTTGTGGAATATATATCTATTCCTAGTTGTTCCCCAAAGTTGTTGTGGAATAATCAACGAACAAAGTGTAGTTAGAAATCTAGTAACATGTCGAGGTCGAGAGTATCCATGCACTAAACGAGCAAAGAGATCCCGTTGTTGTTGTTGTTGGTCATTACTCGTTTCACTGTTGATGGACTTTTTCGATTCCAATCTTTTACAACAACTTTCAGATGACAAACGAACTTTCTTGTCAATAGAAATATCATACAACGGATTGTGTTTCCTTTTGACACCTATATGAGACTTGCTGGAGACAACATTTAAAGCTGGTGATGGTAAAGGACAACATCTTTTCAAGATTCCAACAATCTTACATTTCTTACAACGTCGGATTACTCTTAACAACAACGGAAGGATCTTTCTGTCATGTTGACAGATTCTTTTCTTCTTCATCATGTTCAAGTTATGTTTACTCTCATGGGAACAACTATCATTAGGAAGTGTAAATTTCTGGAAAATACTTTGATATAATATTCTCGCACCAGACATTGTTGGTGATAACATAGGAAACAATATGGGAGATTCTCCTCTCAGCTGCAACGGCGAGTGGTGGCCTTTGTAAAGAATCGACTGAGCCATCCAATGGTCGTTATGCGATGAGGCAAGTGTCACTTGTCTCATTGGATTGTCTAATTTCTTGCAGCAATTTTTAGATGATTGTATGTTGTCGTTTTGATAATAAGAAGAGCTGGTTATGGGTTCTCCACAAAGTTGTACCAAACATTGATTTCTTCCGACTGGAAGCAACAAAGTACATTTTGTCAACCAATACAACATAATTTCATCTCCAACCAATGACAAAAGCTGTTGCCAAGGAGTGCTTTTTAAATGTTTGATGATAGTATTGGATGTCTGTTGTTGTGACAAGGAAGAATAATGATGAGCAGTCTTTCTTCCATACACTAAAACGTTTGTGCTGTTGGATTTGGTAAGTTTGAGTACTGCAAGATCTACCAACTAGATAACATATGACAATCAGAATACATATCTAAGAATAATAATACGTCAGACTATACCTCTGCTTGAGTCAAATACTGGCATCTATCTACTGTTCTCTCCGTTTTAGGATAACTGCAGCGACTACAAATAATCAGGTTGCGCCGTAAATTTTCAAACTTGGGGTTTCTGTTGTTGTTGAGAGTGGAGGAGGAGGAGGAGGAGGAGGAGAGTGAAGTATAGTAAGGCTGGTTACTTTGTTTCCTTCTTCTTTGTCGGCGCTTTTTAGATGAAGATAGTTTCTGATTGGACGATTGCTTTATAGACTCTAGAAAACTAGAAACACTATAAACGTGTTGAAAGTATTTTCTAGCTTCTTTTCGAAGTCTTTGCAGAGATGTATTGGTTTTGATATCCAATGCCATCAGAATTCAAAAAGTCATTTCGGAAAAGAATGGCGCCAGAAGCATTTCTTTTGAGTATCCAACGAAGAGAAAACTTTATTCAACAAACTACGAGTAAGAAAACGCAGTCACATATTTCCCACATTTCGTTCTTTCTTCCCAACTGCCAACTCAACCTTGAATATTCTACTACAAAGTGAATAGAAAAATATGGAAAAAAAGAATCGTTCTTACTTTCCACCCATCTTCATGATACGTTGTTGTTCGGCATACCATGAAGAAAACGGAACCAGTTTAGTTGTATAAACGTTTTGCAATTCTCTTCCACTGAAACCTCTTGACTAGAGAATGTGATAGAGTTTGTCGTTTCTTTGTCCACTTAAAACTTTCATACCTGACTAGGTTGACAATAGGTAATCTTAAAACAACGACCATCATTAGTAACCCCTGAGTTTTTATACTTGACTCCACCCAGAGTACCTAAAGTTGAACCGTTCATCCCAAATGAAGACGCCACTAACGCAGTTTTCTTATAAGGACGAGATTTCACTTTGGGGACAACACTAGGACATGATATGAATTGCCCTTTGGATATCTTGGTTTGACCAAAAGGACTAAAGAGATGTACAAAACCAAACATGTTGTATAGAAGAGAAACAACAAGAGGAGGTCAAAGGGGAGATTGGCTCAGTCACCACCACCACCACGAAAGAGAGATGAAAGGATGATGCTCCCATCTTTTATTCAAAGACAATAGAGACTTGGGATTCCAGTTTTTCCTTCAAAGCCAATTCAATCCCATATTTCTAATCCCATTCAGTCATATCTTTTCATACATAAAACAGTAAACTTACAATCTTATCAGGTCCTTGGTATAATAGAAACACTTGATTATTCTCTACACGAGTAACTGAGATAGACCCTCCCAAACCTACGATGGCAGGTCTAATTTCTTCCAATAGCGACTCACAACGCTCTATTCTCTTTTAAGTATATTTCAATAATATAAAGAATAGCATACCTTTCAATGGAATAGTTGTCACCGACGCTACCTCTGAATGGGCTATTATTTCTCCAATATTGGGAAACCGCTGTCTCAATATACGCTCTATACCCAACTTCATAGTGGTCGTCGAACTTGGACAAGTACCACAAGCACCTTGAAGTAATAATACAACATTACGATTGTTATCCACGGATAGCACCTTTACATTTCCTCCATCAGACTCCAAATAGGGTCTCACTTCATCCAAGGCAAGATGCACATTTTCCACAGTAAGAGAAACATCATTGTCAACTTTACTCGAACTGGAGTCGTTAATGACTCGATTCTCATTTGTTACGACATCAACTGACTCAAAAGGACTGGTTACTGAACCCTGGAAAACTTTCTTAGTCTGTTGTTCGATTACTTGACTCCAATCTCCTTCCGATATAGCGTGGATAGTAGGATCTTTTTCAAATATTTCCCTGGATTCTTCATCTATAAGAGAAGGATCAGCCATTGCCTTTCTCAATTTGAACTTTTTCTCTTCATAAGTGGACATTCTATCAGGTTCCACGTCACTTGCTACAAATTGGGTTGCTTCCTTTATACTTTTGGCCCAAAGTTTGGACTCTTCACTGTTTTCAACGTTTCCTGGAGGTCTAAAACCCAATTCCGCAATCCACTCTTGTTGACAATGCTCCATTTCCTTGCGCCTCGGAAAGTCCCAAGTCTTGAGTCTTAACCATGCGACATCTCTTTCTGAAAGAGCTTCTCTGTGTGCTTTCAAAGCAAAACAAACGTCTCTAGATATTCCAATGAATCGGATTTCGCGGTCTTCATCATAAACTGCGTAAACTGCACCCACTTTCTCGTCTTCCATTCCATTGAGAAACAGGTCGACAGGCAACCACTTGGAGCCATCTGATCGAAACTTGACTTGATGTTTGTCTGGGGCTATATGCTCTTCCTCTCCACGAGAATAGAGAGTTTCATGCAGTGATTTATGTCCTTCTGGTACGGAGTTGTCATCTATGACAAAGTTGGAAGTCAATGGAATATCTTTAAACTCCTTGTTGGCATTTGCTTTCCAACGACAGGGCAAGAAGAATTGTTTTCCTCTTGAATGGTATGAAAGGTTTCTAGAGTGATGGAAACAAGTATTTTTGAATAGACCAAGACTATGAAGGAACATGAGCAATCTCACAATCTCATCCACAACAACGAATGTTTTATTCCGTTCGAATGGTGATTTCCTCTTCTTCTTCCTCTTCTTCTTCTTTTTCTGCATCGCCATCTTCATCAAATGCATCTTCAGGAACTGAATAAAGTCTAATAATTGGCTTATTGGGATCCTTCATAATAACTGCTTTACTTTCTTCATCCATGTGCTTGAAACAGAGTTGAATCAATTGAAGGAATATACCCCAACTGTTATTCAAGTTCAAACCAATCTGTGCTGCAAACTCTCTTGGCTTGTATGTCTGAATACCCAATATCACGTGATTAGTGTTATCTCTTGGTGAGACTCGGGAGACAAAACCTAACTTGAGTTGATCCGCTCCACATAAGAATGAGCCAAGAGTCCAACGAGTCAATTTTGCAGCATTGTTTTTCAACTCTGTAGCAAATACTGCTCCTCGTTGGGAGTCTAACTTGTTTCTCCAATCACTGCCACTACCAGGTTTCGTGTTTAAATCAGGTACTTCATTCAACGCCTTCAAAGACACGAATAATGGAGTTTCTTCCTCTCTGGCTGGTTTCAATACTGCATCGAATTCCGTACGAACTACTATTTCATATTCTCCCAAAGTCCATTTTCTATAACGATATCCAACCGATGCAACTCGTTCATCTTCTTCAGCAAAAGGATTCGGTCGTTGCAATTCATATCTAAAGAGCAAATACTCTCACTACTATACCCATTAACCATTCCATGAACTTACTTTTGAGAAGAATTAAGAACTGCTTGTGAAAAGTTTTGATTCACTAGGGTTGCTTCGATGGTCAAAGACTGCATGGAATTGACTTGTTCTTCACGAGAAAGATTCTTCTCATCTTTAGGAGGATCATGAGCAGTTTCATTCACTGTTAACATGTCAATCATGGAACCCTCTCTTTTATCAAAGAAAAGTTTATCACCAACACGATGTACAACAATATCCCAAGAATAAACGGAGCGAGAAGCAGACATCAAAAGAGAAAGAATAGAAGCAGTAATATATATCTTTCCATGTCCCTGACTGGCAATCTCTCTAATAACGGGGTCATCCGTAGTACTTACATAATGAAAAGTTCTGTCTTCAAATCTTTCCAGATGCTTTTCTGACTTGACACTGATGCGATCGTTTGTCTTATCATAGTATTCTAAAACACCACAGGAAACAATATCTTGTGCTTCTGAGACATTGGAAAAAGATAACTTGGACAATTCTGAAAAATTCAGTTCTTCCTTCAGTACCCAATCAGCTTGCACTTCTATGCTGGCCTTGCGCAACTCTCTTCTACGATCGTCAAAACGACGACGAAAAGCATGGTCCTTGCGATCCCTTTGAATAAGGTTAGCTAAAAGAATGGTGCAAAAATCAAGGAATACAAGAATACCATTTCTTTGGCCGTTCTCTTTCTTCTTGGTTACGGTTTCGAAAGTCTCTAAAGTTGGAAGTAGTTCGAGCCAAGAATGGAACTCGAACGTTTCTTCCGTGGGATGCTGCAGTAAATTTAGAGTTGGTTCTACCTTCTACTGTTTGAAATAGTCCATCTTCGTCTCCATCTAAGCTATATCTATCCGATGGTTTCCCTGTTCTTACGTTGGCTGTCCAGTCAGCTGCCTTTCCTAATCTATCTGTTTTACTAAACGCCGCATAAGGGATATCACGAAACTTGGTTGGAGGTAAGTCTGCAGGTGGACCCCAACCTTCCAGATTATCGTTTATTTTAGGTGCTCTAAAGTGTACCATTCCAAAGTACGTTTACACAAAATATCAACGATTGCCAACCCAACCTTTGTTACGTGCAATGGCAGTTAATCGTTCCTTTTCCTTTTTGCCAAGCGATTGGGATTTCTTTTTGTTTTGTCTATTCGCAGTTTTCTTTTTCTGATGAGATGAGACTTTCCTAGGAACATCAGATCGTTCCATAATATCCGTCTTTGAGTTGACATCATCATCAGCTGTAACTGTATTTAAATATTCATCCGTGTCTACATCCTCTACGTCTTCCCATGTTTCAGCTTCTTCCAATTCCTTTACCAATTGATCAAATTGTGCTTCCAATTCCGATAATTTCGGTAAAGACTTGTCTTGATGAACCTTACTGGGAGGTAACAAGTCATTGGATTCCAACATCCATTCCTTGCCTTGAACAAATAACTTGTTATTCCTAATCTCTACCGAATGAATGTTAATATCCAAAGCCTTTGAAAACTTTCTCATCACAAATTGATATTCTGGAGACACAATCGAAAAGCAAAATCCAGTTATACCTGCTCTACCACATCTTCCTGCACGATGCAAATAATGTTGTGCATCGGTAGGCAATTCCAGTTGAATGACATGAGAAACAAAAGGAAAATCCATTCCCCTCGCCAACACTTCTGTACATACCAATATGGGATACTTGCGTTGACGAAAATCCTTCAATACTTTGGCACGTTCCATTTTAGTTTGATTGCCTTGCATGTAGGCTGCCTTTAATTTAAACTCCTGTAACTTGGAAGCTATCACTCCTGCTCGATGTTGATCATTCACAAATATGATCACAGAACTAGGCAATGGATGGGCAAATAAAATACGTCGTACTGCTTCCAAATGTTTATGTTTTGCAGTAGTTATCATGAAATGATGAATATTTTGAGGTGAGCCACGAGTAGTCCATTCAGAACCTAATACCACTGCATTGTTTTGATATCTAAGTAGATTGAGTAGTGCAAGTAAACGTTGAATACAACAACTACCTTTGCGATGCTTCAACAACACAAGGTAAAGTACAAGTAGCAGAACAAAATATCGTTTGCTTTCTGGATGAACAACGTTGTAACAAAGCTTCCAATTTCTCTCGATTATTAGGAGTATCCAAACATTGGTCTACTTCATCGACAACAACAATGGATGCTTGAATAGGATTCAAAATATGCCTCCTAATGAAATACAATTCATTACATGTCTCTCTGTTACCCAATCAACACAATCAATACACGACTTACTCTACTGTCAACTCATATAGTCGTCCAGGAGTACCCAACACAATATGTGGCTGTTTCTCCTTCAGACTATCCATCTGACGCTGAATATTGGCTCCTCCAATAAGAGATACACTCTTAATGGACATATTGCTGGCAAGTGAGTCGCAAACATTGGCTGTCTGTACACACAATTCTCGAGTTGGTTCGATGATGACGACTTGAAGTTGCCTTTGTTGCACATCAATTCTCTCCAAAATGGGAAGAAGGAAAGCCTAGTACAACAGTCAGTCTATTGATGAATATTGGGATGATTGCTCTAAAGAATAACTTACTAAAGTCTTTCCACTCCCTGTATGGGAACCAAGTGTCACGTCGAGACCACGCTTGATACAAGGAATAGCACTATGTTGAATAGGAAGTGGACTTGAGTATCCCAATCTTTCAATGTTGTGCAACAAAGTCTTGTTTTGAACCAACCAATCAAAGTTTGAAGAGAGGTGAAACCGAAGCTTATGAGGAAAAATCTCTTGAAAGTTGCGGAAACGAGGTCTCCACAGGTGTCTGCAACAAGGTGAGATACACACATTCGACGATGAAAAGTATCGTTGTTGGTGAAATATTATCGTACAACCCCAACAACTCTGAACAAAGCTGCACATATCTCAACACGATTTTTGGATCGAATGACCAAAAGGAAGCGCACGATTTCCACTGTATCACAATCAAAGCAAAAAGAAACAAAGGAAAACAACAATTCTGTAGAACAAGAGTTGGAAAGTTGTCGTCAGTTCTTTCTCCTCAAGTCAGAACCTGAGTCAAGACTGGAAAAAGGGGTAGATGTTCGGTTTTCAATACAAGACTTGGAAAATGAACCGGATCAAAGTGCTACTTGGGACGGAGTTAGGAACTATCAAGCTAGAAACATTCTCAAGTCTATGAAAGTGGGAGATTTGGCTTTCTTTTATCATTCTAATTGTAAAGAACCTGGAATAGTAGGTGTAGTTCGCATAACAAAGGAAGCCTTTCCTGACCCAACACAGTTTGACCCAAAAAGTCCTTATTACGATCCAAAAAGCAGAAAAGAGAGTCCAAGTTGGTTTGCAGTGCAAGTCAAATTGGAAGAAAGATGGAACAAAAAGATATCACTCAACCAATTGAAAAACTACCAAACAAAGCAACTGAGTGGTATGGACTTGTTCAAACGTTCTCGACTAAGTGTACAAAAAGTACTCGAATATCAGCGGAATTTTATCCTTGAGCTGCTCAACAATGAGAACAATACTAAAACAGCTTTTACGACAAACACAACTAACTATCTTGAAGAACAAAAACAAGAGTAAACAAAGAATCACATCATACGACAAGGCCGCTCATCCTTGCGCATGTTGGTCAGGTTATGGAATCCTTTGGGTTTATACTGCTCCAAGAATAAAAGCTGACGACTGTTGATTGCACCTCGACGACGAGCACGAATATAACCAATAGCATCGAGAGCATCCATACCCATTTCAATCAGAGCAATAGCAACCATAACTGGAGCTCGGCCCAAACCAGTCTTGCAATGGATTGCAATACTTATCTTGGAAGAATTATCAGCCAAACCTTCTCCAACTCTTTCTTCCGTATGAGAAGCAACTGAAGATAACTTGTTCGATCCTTGAAAAACTACTTTCCCTGAAGTTTTCGTCACAGTTTCATTATCTGTTACGCAACTCAACAATGAAAGCCATTTCTGTATAATCTCCGCAGAAGGAACTCCACCATCTTCAAAGGGCCAATCATGATGCTTGAAACCTGCATCAACCAACTTTTCAGCATTATACAACGACTCACATAGCCGAACAACGTGCTTCACTCCAGCTCGCTTCAAAGTATCCATATAATTGTTTAAACAGTCTTCCGAAGGAGAGCCCGTAATGAGGAAGACATAGCGTCCAAGCTGAATAAAAGTGGGTTGCTTAGAGGCTAAACCACGACGAAATGCTTCAGAATTCCTCTCACCAAGACTCAAAACACCTTCCAAGTCTTTCATTGCTGCAACCAGTATTTGTTCCTTCTTGTCCGCTGACGAGGAGTTGTTGCGAAAACGAGATGCAAGAGAATGTTTTGCAACAACGATTCGAACAAGTTTCTTGTCTACTGCCTTGGAGCGATTATTCAAGACTGCAGAATTATCCGTATTCAACGCTCCAGTTGACAAGCTTCGGGTAATTGTGCTCGTAGTCATATTGTGGAGCAATATCAAATTCAACAAGATAACTGTAGAAAGGACAACCGACTGAAGAGTTCAAACCTGCCAACAATTGAGTTTTTCCAATCAGAACTTAGAACTTGCAACTCCAAAACTGGGGTTAAAGGACAAAGCGGGAAACCAATTAGGGATCCAGTCGATGAGCTAATCCTTCGTACTCGTAAACCTCCTCAGTGGCTGTCACCATACAGTGTCTAATATCAACGGATGCCTTGTGACTATGGTCCAGTGGAACACAAGACCTCTCCAAGTGGGTATATGTTGCGTCTAAACTGTAAAGGCCCAAAGTTCCTACTTGACACTCTAGAAACCACCCAAGCAAAGCCAGTGTGTAAATACTACTATACTATATAAACTCAAAAGAAGCTTTGAAAGTTGAAACAAGAACTAGGCGAACCCTACACAAAATGATCGCAGCCAAGAAAGCCAATTCTGCAGAAGCGGCCGAATTGCTGCTTAAAAAGCGCCAAATTTTGGTCCTCTCACTTTTCACGCACCCTCATTCTTTCGGCGCATAGATGGTTTGATTTTGGCCCATCTAGAAACACATCATCTCCAAAAAGCCATTAGGAGATTTCGCTATTGTTGTCAAAATGGTTTTCAAGGTTAATTGTTTTTATTGTAGAAAACATAGAATGGATAAGTTGAATGCTCTTTGTACCTTGAAAACCTGCAAGTACTCTTACCAACTTTCTCGTGACCAGAGTCACATATACTTGGAAATGTATTGAAAGAAGTGTATTATGAGTTTTGCTTGGTATGTTATTGAAGAGTGGAGATTCTTTATACAGAACCTTCAAGGGAGCTCCATTGACCGAAAAGGACATCTTGAAGAGTAATCCTTATGAGCTGAAACAATATTCACTTACCTATTGCTTCCGCTCCAATTCCTAGAGATATCTTTCAAGACCCATTATCACTGTTATAACGTTGTTGTGAGTTTCCCAATATCTCGACGTGAGTTTTGTCCGTCGCCTGAAGTATTTTGTCTTTTGGAAATTGTATACAATATATATTTTTGAAGTCAATGTACTTCGGCGATAGTCTATTGCTATTCGCACGGATAGGATTTATGTGTTTGTAAAAGTCTTTTTCTATTTGATTCTTGAAAGCAAGATTATTTAAAGACAAATCTGTGTCAAAGTGTATGCAATATATGGGCTATTGAAATGTACGATTTCTTATTCCAGTAAAGTTGACTGTTTGAAAGTCAAGATGAAGTACATTGCAAATGGTACAAGTTATGTTTTTAGATTTCTGAGGGGAAATAGAAATATTTGAGGCATATCTTTCTTCTACAAAAGCTTGTTGGAATTAGATGTGATCCTAGAGTCTTAAGTCGTTTTCGCAGCACTGGGCACCTGAAATATTTCATAATGACTTGCGAGGATATAAACCAACTCTTCTTCCATTCCAGAAATACGATACTGAAGCCAACAGTGATAACTGACTTTCTTTAAAACTCTAAGAAAGCCGCACGAAAATCAATTGCATTCCATTGAAATTAATTTCTTGTAATTTATTGTCGTTGTCCACCAAAATGGAACACTCAGAGAGAAGTTTTATTATGATAAAACCCGACGGCGTGCAAAGACAGTTGGTAACTACTATTATTATTGGTTCTTTATAAACATATTAAGAAGTGTATTTATCAAGATCGGAGAAATCGTTTCCCGTTTCGAACGTCGCGGGTACAAGTTGGTGGCGGCAAAAATGATGACTCCTTCAGTACAACTTGCCAAGCAGCACTATGCAGAACACGATGGAAAGCCGTTCTTTGAATCTTTGGTGAACTTTTTAACTTCTGGTCCGGTGTTTGCAATGGTTTGGGAAGGAAAGGTTTGGTCATCGTATTGAATCGTAGACGTTTCTTAACTCTTTCAAAGGACATTGTTGCTACTGGCAGGAAAATGATTGGAAAAACCAAGCCTCTAGAATCAGATCCTGGAACTATCAGGTGCGTTTTCTGTTGTTTTTTATGTTGTCAATCTCTCAACTGGT
This sequence comes from Galdieria partita, assembly GCA_025991245.1. Lineage (NCBI taxonomy): Eukaryota > Rhodophyta > Bangiophyceae > Galdieriales > Galdieriaceae > Galdieria > Galdieria partita. Next base: position 162,787 of record BQMJ01000012.1, read on the forward strand.
TTGTCTAGAGGAGACTTTGGAATTGATGGTAGGTTGGAGTCTATCGTTTTGTTCATTATTCATGTTTTGTATAGTTGGTAGAAATATTATTCATGGAAGTGATTCTGTTGATAGTGCCAACCGTGAAATCAAGTTGTGGTTTCATGCAGAGGATCTCAATTCCTGGAAACCTGTCACACAAGGATGGATTTATGAGTAAGTACTAGCCACTATTCTGGTTGCTGCTTTAGTTGTGAGGAATCCAAGCTCAAATAAATGGGTTTAGTCTTGTTGTGTTGGTATTTTTGTATATCGATATTTTACCAAATTGGAATCTGCCTATGGAGATAATTCTTATTCCAATCTTTTCGCATAATGTCAACGAGATGAGCATTAAGACTATTTTTTGCTATTTGATCTACAAAATAAAGCGGAATCTATTCGTTCTTTGAACATTTATGAAACAAAGAAAGAATTCCGAGTCTGGCCGTTTCTGCTTAGACTAATCTTTCTGATTGGATGAGTATCCAAGAAATATTTAGAAGAGTAGACGAATTACATTTCTTACTCTATTTCAAACAGTCCACCTGACATTCTTAACCAACTAATAATTGCCTGGTATTGAATGTACTTCCGACGCAGAGCAAATGCTCTTATCTATTCACAGTGCTTTGACTAGTGAACAAAACAATAATTGTTCATATTCATTGACAAGAAGATATGAAACAAGACGAACTATCGAATTTATGAACCACACCTAAACTTTTGAAATAACTTTTTACTTCCTTTGCATTTTACATGTATCAAGTGCTGCTCTATCATTCAACTCTGTTGTTTGCTGCCTAGTTGTGCACGTCTTCCAACCGCTACTTCTATGTCACTCCTCTTTTATGTTTTGGCGTGAAGCTGCAAGAGGAATATTGGAAGGGAGTGTTGGTTTAAGAATAGCAATCATGTTTGAGATGAAAGAAAGGAAGAGGAGGAAGAACGGAAGCAGGAGTTCAGAAGATAGGAGGAGGTAAGAAGACAAAGGAGGTTCTGCTTCAACCCCAAGTTTCGCTAGGCCTTCGGTCGTATACTTATTAAGTAAAAGTCGGCAAATCAACTTTATTTGCTCAAGTTCTTATTCTCTATTCTTTTCTTCTGTAGTGTGACGGCCCAGATTGGAACGAAGAAGTGCAGCTGTGTATCGAAAGGAAACAAGCATTATCCACATAGCTAAAGGTGTGTGTATAAAGAATAAGACAAAAGTCGACTCAATACCACTTTGTTGTACTAGAGCCCAGTTTAGGAGGGAAGACAGTCTAACTAGAAAACCTCTGATAAAGAAGTTTATGTAACCTGCTGCTTGTAAAGAGGCAGCAGATAGTCAAGTCGGAGATAGTCTTATGTTGTTCAAGGTTTCGGTTTGGCCTCAACGCTTTTGAGATTGTATGAAAGAAAAATAGCTTTCTCTTTGGACGAACCTAGAAACTTTGTCATCCTTTTCATAAAGGGAATTGTCACACCTTCCAGTGAATACTAAGTAACTTTGGAGAAGAGTTCTCACCAATCAGTAAAATATATATCACTCGTTTTATATGTGTTCAATCAAGAGGACGATTCAAATAAAGTCAACCACATTGACACTCAGTAGAAACTAGTCAAATGAGACAAAAACTTTGAAGATAGCTAGATTGAATGAAAAGAAAATTCTTTACAGGACACACGCGAGTTCTTCTGCAGAAAAAGTCAATTTTTTGCACCCCTCTCCTATAAAGTCGTCACTAGAAACAGATAGCTGCTCCTTCAGTGACATAAATGATGTATTTTGTATATTACATTCAGCAGTTTCATAGTCTCTCCAGGGTCCGGTTCCTTGCAATATCTTGACTCCACCAGTATTCGAGGAATTTTTGAGCTTTTCCACTACACAATCAGCAAAAGCGCGGTAACCATCACCATTTGGCTTCAACTTGACTTTTTCATAGCAATTGAGAGCATAATCACGACCTAACGCCAAGATCCCAACAGCCAAAACTAAATGCTCATTATCACTGTTCACAAAAGCTCTTCCCTGCGACTCCCAAAGGCTCAAAAACTGGTTTGCTAACGTCGAAGGCCTAATCAAAAAATATCCTGAAGCTATTTCTATACCTCTCATAGCGACAATAAGGTCACTTGTGTTGTCAACGTAATCTTCAAGTCGTTTCGAGATGTTTAAAACATACGAATCTGCATCAATAAACATAATCCAGTCTTCTTCGAACAAATGTTTTCTGATGGAAGGAATCTTATTGAACCTGACATCTTCCACGCCAAATGATGTGTTTTCATGGTGTAGTCTATAACCGTGCAATCTTGCGTAGCAACTCCACCTTTGGATATACGGCAAGTATTCTTCCTTGTCAGAATATATAACTATCCCAAACCTCAAGGGACTCTTCGTTTTCTGAAGAAAACGTGTTTGTTCGACAATAAATATGCAAGCTACTCCAGTGAGAACCAACAGTGCGGACTTCGAGCTGGTCTTCATCGATCAAGTCAACCAAAGATGCAACGGCTTCAATCTCTAACTGGAATGACATTTAGTGATCCTGACAGAAATTCGAAAAAGTCACAGTTGTAACTATAATGGTTTCAGCCATCGTTGTTAAACTTCCTCTTATGTGTATTAATAGAGTCTCCATGTGGTTGCAATGCAATATATTCCACTATGCAAAGAATTTGCAGCAGCTGACAAAGACTAATAAGAAACTTTATGGTTATTCAATTTGGGATATTTGTCTGCCAAACAGAAAGACTTCGAAATATACTTGTGGCTCCTCTTTGATAGATATGAATTATGAAAACTCCAAACCGAAAAGCCAACTCTCTTCGTCGTAGTTTCAACAAGTTATTTCTTTCGTGACTACAAAACAAGAGAAGGATGCAGTTGTTGAGATACAAAAGGTCCTGCTATTCCTTCGTATTTCTTTTCATCGTAACACTTCGAGTAAACAAACGTTTCACTGCTTCTGTTATATTTCAACAGCTTGTAGTTGTTCCAATGAATAGCTGATCCATTTGATAATGCGATAGAGGCGTATTGCGCTTCCTCATACAGTGTCGGGTTCTAAACAGTCATCAGACAAAATGATAACTGGCTCAATTGTAATTTTACCGTGTGAATACCTATCTCTCCTATGTGACGAGTACGAGAGATGCAAGGCTGCAAGTTATAGCGAGGAATGATACCAAGCTGAATTGTTGAGAAATGACAAATTGTTGTTCATACAGTGTTACTTACAACTCTAAATAATCTTACAGACCAATCCCATCCGTCTTCACACTTCAAAAATATATCGAGATTTTCCCATATTGCTTCAAATGTATCTTTGCTAATTAAATAACCACACGACTCGAATTTTGGCGTAAGTTCCACCTCATTGAAACTATATTTTGAATGGATACTGCGACTGTAAGAATTACTCAAGTGAACAATCAAAGAGGCGATAACATACTGATTGTAAAGATTGATATCATGAACAACAATGCCCTTTGTTTCAAGTTCATGGGCAATGACTAACAAAGATTTTCCAGTTGTGTAGAAATCCTTTGAAACAACCAAATCATCTTCCAATACAAGAACATGACTTGCAGAAACCTGGGATTTCATAAGTCTAAAGATTGTGAATAAAATCCAACTAAAACTTTCCTTTAGCCAAGTAAAAAAATAGCGAAAGGACTTACAGCCAGTGTAACTTTAGGCGGAATCTCGGATGAACAGATTCTCTCATATCAAAAGGGAAAAACAAAGTGTATTTCTATTCGAAAAGTTCGATAAACAGGCGACACACAAATCAATATTACTTACTTGAGAGAAAGCATAGCGGTCACAAAGACTTGTTACACTTTCATTGGCAGAAGTACGAGAAATAAATATGGGAGCACTTTGGATGTCGGAAGATTCCCACAATGTCTTCAGCATCGTTTCTATAAATTGAACTCGGTCACCCATTAAAAGGACCACAGGAACGACGCTTTGTTCTTTGGGAACGAGTTTCAGGAGTCGTGAGAGTTCCATAGAATTCTGACTATCCTTTGAAACATCAAACTTTAGCTGATATGTTTCAAAATACTTATAAATAAAATTGTGCAAAGACTCCAAGAAATCTACAGAGACGGTTGCATGGTTCAGGTTCTTCAACTCCAAAGACTTCCTCTTCAATTTCGTCCGGTGAACTGAAAAGACAATGAACTGCAGAGTAATAAGTAAAATACATAGAATCACAGTCAATCGGCTACTTCGGAAGCGCCACATCTGCTTGGAAGGGTAATGTTGGCGCGCAATCCACAATGAAATTTGTGGAAAGAGAATGTCCCAGAAATGCGAGTAGTTCATGTATGCTCTGCTTTGAGATCTTAGGTTTCCTATCTAAGACTTTAAAGCCCAAAATATACCGAATGAATGACATCTTCGTTTATGAAGGAAAGCTTTCTATATTCTCTCTGTTTCTAGCACAAATTTTAAAAGGAAACAAGAGAGCGCAGAATTTACTATCCTTCCAAGTTAAATTAGAACGAAAGCCATACTAAATCAGCTCAACAGTTCTCTCTTGTAGATAAATTCATTACGTCAATCAGGAAACGGAGGTGACCATTTTGTTATTCGACTGATGCAACTGAACAAGAGAAGCTTAAATACATCAAAAGAAGTCCGAGAATTGTGATATTCTATCATAGTTTGGTAATTTTCTACATTCATTTTATAGAGAAATGAGAAATAGAATTCCGCATTGTTCTCTATGGTGAAGCACAGTAAGGAATAGAAACTTTTCTTAACTTGTCCTAAGAGACAAAATTTTACGAGCAAGTCTTCATAGAGTTTCATCATTTGTGAAAACAATAGTTATCGCTTCAATATATTCAAATACAAGCTCATGCTAATTCGATTCTGCTTGTGTAAAAGATTTCTTTAACTGACGTTCCACTACTTTAACAACAACTTTAATAACCGAATTGTGTTACTTCTAGTTTAATTTCTACAGGAATTCATTCGTAACCTCGACTAGAGTAAAGAAGAACAACAGCAATTTTCATAGAACATATATTTCTATTTAGCTAACAAATACCATTTACTTTTCATTGACGCAAACTGGGATATTCAAAAGCTTTTCATAGATTTCCAATGCTTTAGAAATAACAATGATAAGAAACCAGGATTCTCTATCCAAAACAGTAAAAAATATTGCTGAGTTTATATATTATAAGAGGCGAAATGAGCCCTCAATATGATTAAACAAGATTTCTATAAATAATTTTGTCTAAATTACTTTGAGAAGAAGCCAATTGCAATGTTTCTGAAGTTTCTCATTAAGTGTTTAACGACGTGAATTGTTTGGATTACTTCATTTGTGTTAGGATGTGGGTAGCCAAAGTGCTTAAGGATCAACTTGCACTTGTTGTAAAAGAAGCTTGATACATCTCATACTCACTTTGTTTCCAAACGCCTCCTTTTTTTAGCAACTAGAAGGATGACTTTAACGGATATATCTTCTCAAGCAACTTCCAGGATTCTTCGTTTCCTTTGTCAGAAGAAGGTTAACGCAGAGGAACTAGCTTTTATTTCTTTATGAGTCGTAAACCTAACTTTGCCTCGGCAATCTGTATAAATTGACTTTATCTACGAAATATTGTGCTGCAAATGAGGTGAAAATCATTTTGTTTCACTTTTGAACTTTCAGGTCGTTGATAGTCCGCAATTCCTTGGTGTCGGTTTTCCTTACCACGGCAACTATATTGTCTTGTATCAATGACAAGATCCTGTTCTTTCTCAAACTACCGTAGTAACTTCTAATTTTCTAATGGAGAAGTCTAAGCATAGTCATCAAGAACATGTTAGATAGAGAGCCCAATGTATGGACACTATAACCCCTCCTCTTCCAATTTTTTGTGTGAAGCAATGTTTGTCCTTTATGAAAGACATGAAACCTAAAACCAAAGTTAAATATATAGTTCTTGATAGTATTTGGACTTTAAATTGAAGAACTTTAAAACAAAGTATGAAGAAACCGATGACCACACGGTTCAGGAAGGAATGTTCACTCCCAGAGACGTATATGCCATGGAAGAGTAAATTTTGATGCCAAACACTTTGCTTGGATAGAGCTTAGTTTTCAAATTATAGTGCTGCTCATTTGTCTGAAGACGTGTAGAATTCACTTTTCGAAGCATACCTCAATAAGAATGTCAAACAAAACCAAGTGACATTGTATGTCAAGCTTTTTGTAAAAACGTTAGGACGAATTAGTTGATCGAGCAGACATTGTACAGTAAACATTCTTTATTGTCGATACAAATGGTGCTAAACTATTTTGTAGCAACTTCTTTTCCCTTGATGATTTTTGGTTGTCGCAAGCATAGTTTGTTGGAAAGGAGGAGCAACCACTTTGCAATGTTATTGTAAATAGCTGATTTTCTCGTTTATTATGCATACAAAACACCTCAGCGGTGTGTAGATGTTTGATTTTATTCAAAACAGGAGCTTCTGAAGGGAAGAGGTGGCTTACTTTCTTCTACAGCAACTATTGCACTACGACTCTCAAGTAAACATATCCTATTGCTGAAACATATCTCCTGTCATAAATTTTGTGATTATTCCAAAAGTCTATTATGAACTTTTAGAAACTAGTTCAATGGATAGGGTGGAAAATTTATTCAAAGTTTTGCATTTCCACTATGGTACACCTCGCACAACTGCAGTTCATAGTGCATCGCAAAACGGTTTAACTAAGTCTTCTATTCAAGTTGTGAAAGACCTTATTACTGAAAGTCGTATAGAAAGAAGACTACTGTATGTATGTACGCAAATTTCACCTCTAATATGCTCTATTTATTAATTGAATAACAACGCAATAATATCAGAACCAAACAATGATAAATCATTTAGCAACCATAAACTGAGTAGTTGTCAAATCCAAATTTTTCAAAGTCCTTCCAATGAGGAGAGTTTCCGATTGTTGATGTAAAATTGATGTGCTCAATAGCTAACGGTGGATAGACCAACATAACGTGCGGATCTCTAGGCTTCAAAGTAACAAGGAACGTTTCTACATACTTTTGATTAAGAAATAATTCACTCGTAATACTCAAAGAAGGATTATTCAATAAGCGAACAGGGTGCTCCAAACAGTCCACTACATGCTTCGCAAAATTTTTCGATATCATATACATTTGAGCTCCTGAATAAGTATCATCACTGCGGAAAATAATTTCTTCAAGAGTCGATAAATTCGGTGAATCTAAGTACGAGAGCCTCAGCAAATCGCTGCTATTCGCGAATTGCAGAGCAGCTTCTATTCTGTTCCAAAATTTGCCAACGTTACATAAAAAGCGCATGTCGTCTTCACATATAATGGCGAATTCGACTTCCTCGTCGTCAATAAACAGCTTTAAGGCTTTCATATGAGACAAAAAGCAAGCAACAACAGAACGTCCAGGTCTCCCCTTGAAACCTCCAACTTCACTTTCATTCACACGAGGATCCTCTCGAGGTACTGAATGCCAAGAAAACCACTCCACAAGAATAGAGTCGGTTGGAATAGCTTCAACTATGACGCATTTTGCTCCCACTCTTCTGAGTTCAGCTTCGACAGAAGCACGTCGAACTTCTGTTGTAACTGCAAAGAACTTGACGGGAACAGTGCTTGAAAAGCTGTTTTCTGGTTCTTCATGAGTATAGGACGTAATAAGAATGAAGAAAATAACTTGTAAAACGCCTAGCGTAACTACAGAGTACTTAATTCGTCAACCAATTTTTGAGGTTATGTCGTTGAACATGAAACATCGCCGTATGGGGCAACGCAACATGAAGCTGAAGAAAGGAACCCTTATTTTCTTCTCTTTGTTGACGTTTTTGTGTCTCAGGCGTTTTCTGAGCTATGAAGAACGTCTCGATGAACTTTGGCTTCACGAATTTCCTTTAGAATATTTGACGTCACTGGAGACACACTCGTTGAATTTGAGTGCAAGACTTATGACCACAGTTGAACCTGCAAGGTTATACCTGGAAGAAGTGTTCAATCTTAAAGATACGTATACTTGTGAATTGCTATCACCTTCTATATTTCAAGACGGGTCTGTCTATTTCAGAACACTATGTGGAGAACGAGGTAAAGGAGGATTCTCGTTTATTTCCAAGTCACGTTTGACTTCTGGAGCTATTGAGGAAGTAACTTTACTGGGGCTAGTTCCTCCTTCTTATCTTTCGTATGAAGAAAATGGTTTTGAAGACTGTCGAGGTTTCACTTGGGATGGTACCTCATATCTTATTTGTTCTGTACAGAGTGGCCGTGCTTCAAGAAAACAAGTTGCTGTAACACTTGGAAAGAAGAACCAAGTACTCGAATTCAACGTTTCTGGATTGGAGTTGTCTAGAATCGAAAAGAACTGGACACCTTTGGTGCATAATAGAAACTTGTATTTTATCTACTCCTTTACTCCTTTTATCGTATTGAAGTGTAATGTCGTAGACTGGAGAAATTTTCATTGTGATGTGGAACACGCTGAAGCCACAGAAAGTGTATCGGACTTCACAGTTCTTCGCGGGGGAACTCCTTGTGTTCCTATCGACCATAAACGATATCTTTGCATTTCGCATGGGCGTTGGGTCTATCGAGACTCTCGAAGAAGATCAAAACGATCCGATTCTAATGTATTTTTTTACAGGGGTCTTATTACCGTCATAGGAACAGATCCTTGGGGTATCATTGGAATCAGTTCTGTCTTGCATTTTCCTCAAACGCCTTGTTCTTTGAAGGAAACACAGAAAAATGTGGAGTATCCAACAGGAATTCTAAAGGAAGGTAATCGTATAATTCTAGGTGCCCATTTTAAGGACGAGATATGTAAGTTCTTTGAATATCCTAACCTCCTGCAACAAGTTGAACCGTTCACTTATCCTGTTCCTTTGACACACAGACAGATAGAGTCGTTTCTATCTCAAGAATTGTCTAAAATTTTGAAGAATCCAAACTGGTGTTGATTTTGTTTTGTAATGTTTCCCATTGCTACTTTCAAAGTGGCCTTAGTTTATTCGTTTACAAGGTGTATTGGATCAAAATTTTGATAGTTGATATGAAATAAATTGCTGAAGAAACTTTATTTTTCCCTGTATATTTTACTTTTATTCATCCATGTTGGAAATAGTACTGTCGATCTAATATCTGCATTCAAGAAACTATAAGAAGACGAATAGGATCAATAGAGGATGCAAAGAAGTATGATAATATGTGCTTCAGAGATGCAGGAAGCATAGTTTGTTTATAGGATTAAAGTCCACCTCATGAATAGTTTGACTTTTTTTCTCGAGATCTATCGAAGAACACTTCGCAGCGACTTCAGAGAGACTGGAACTGTGTTGTGTAAGTGAAAATTCTCCGTCCAAACTATAGTCCCGAGGTTGATTGCGATAAACAATGCAACGTGAGGTTTTTAAAAAGTTTTTATCAATCGGAACAGTACATAGCGGTAATATAGCACTCTCAAAGGAATATTGTGTTACAGAGTGGATGCACGTTCTTAAGATGTCCAAGATTTACCACAAATGGCTCGTCACACTCCTTATCGAGAACGATAGTTGAAGTTTCAACACAATAAGCTTCTATTCATGCAGATGTTGCAGAATGCGAACACTCTAGAGCAAAATGCAGCGTTGTTTCAAAAATACTGCTCTTTATCGGAATAAACCAAGAAAAGCCAAAGTGGTGCAGAAACACAACTTACACGCACCAGAAAGCATATCATATCGGAAACATTTCCAAAAATCTGAAGGCTTCTCGCAAATTGGAGAGAATGAAAATATTATTGACTCCTCGGACATTTCGTAAGTAGCATAAGGTACCAATATTTGAAAATGTACTTGTAAAATTTCCAAACAGAATTTTGGCTTTCAAGAGAATAAATCAATCGAGATAACGAGAAGGAAGTTGCGACTGCAATAACAAATTTTGAAGGAATTTGGTGTGTTCTATGTCCGATGAATCGTGAGGGGTTGTGGCAAAGTCAAGTTTCAATTCCAAAAAAAGACTTCTCAGGATATAATACGAGTATCCAGCACTCGTTCTTTGATATACACATAAATGTTTCATCGATAGAAATTTTTGATCTGGAAACAAAGACGTTGGTAAAGTCGTAAAACTCCAAGCAGCCAAAGACAATAAAAATTAGATTTCAAATAGAGACAACGTTGTCAATTGGAAACAACTTCTAATTGAGATAACTGCTCTTTCCATATTGGAGTAAAATATACATTTTCAGAGAAAAAGCCTGAAAATTGGAATCCAAGCAGCTTTTGAATTTTTTTGAATTTGCTAATCGCTCGGAATTTGACTTTCTCTTTTTCTTTGAGGAGCACTAATTGCTAAACGGATGGAAAGAGTTGGTGAAAACAGATACAAAATGCAAAAGTGTTGTGAGGGTATTCGGCTTTCTTTCGTCCTCTTCGTCTTTATCAGTGTACGATATAATCTGACCAATACACATTTGTGGAAAACATATTTCGTCAAGTGTCCAGCGTTGCAACGGAATATACGACTGTTTCAAAGTTTGTTCAGTCGCTACAGCCCAATACGGAGAATCCTTGTAAGTTGTCAAACTACGAGAACATTTCAGGAAACAAAAGTATGCGTTGCTTTCAAAGCAATTTATGGAGTTGAACGAACCAGGTCTTCGAGATCTTCTAGTAAGTAGGCAAACATTTCAAACCATTCGCTGGCTTCCAACCTCTTTCTAAAGTAGAAAGTACAGGCAATTGGCAAGTTTCAATTCCACAGTTGTCCAAAATCGTTATGCCTTTTCAAATATACAAAAGTTCATTTCAAGGGGTAAACGTTTACAAATTGAATACTGAAACTCGCTTAGGGCTATTTACAATAGAGGGAGTTGCAACTACGCAGGCAGCGCTATTAGGATTCTGAAACAGTCAAAGAAGGAAGTATCAATTGTATTCAGGTTATGTTGCTGAGAGTAGCTCCATCTAAATTATTGGAAAGGAAGCCTTTCATAGGTAGAAAACGCTATTTTTTGTATGAAATATCACGGATGGTTGGTTAAGGATGATTACAAAGATCACAGTTTGACTTTTGGATATCAACCTGGAACTGTTGCCTCGTAAGCGTTGAGAAAATCTACATAAATATTCGGATTTCCATGTATATACTTGCGTCTCGCTAAGGAAAGTTTATTATAATTGAAATGAACTGATTCTCTAAAAGATATCGCTCAACTATTCAGTCCTTTTGAATTTCAGATTTTATCACACTCGAAATTTAGAAAAGTGCAAATCTTCTCAATATAGTCTTTTATGACTTCTGGATGATTTCTAAACGGTTTCAGATCTGAATTCGGGTCGTTAGGATTTACAGAGTTCACCCAAGGATGAGCGTCTGGTTTCCCTGTCCATGCAATTGACTTGTTTCGTTTGTAATCTAAAGAGCGAGCCCATCCATAGTGAACGTTGATAATATCTGATATTCTTTGTACTTCTCCTTCTTTCGTGTGAAAATTTTCTGCCGCCTTCCCCTTTGCTTCATCAGTCCATTTTCCTGTGGCAAATACGTTCTCGAGATGATTAAAAATGCGTTGCTTTGAAGGAATATGAGGAAATTGATAAAAGATAGTCTTGCTGCGTTCTGCCACAATGTCTTTGTAAAGTGATTTCATCCAATCTTTGTTGTTTTCAACTTCATTTTGGTAAAGCTCATACTCGCAAAACTCAACTTCAGATATGGTTTCAGATAGATTTTTCGCTGTGTCAACCAACAGCTTTGCTCCCACTTTGTAAAATACTTCGTCTGCATCAATCTTCAAAAGCTTTTTACAACTTTGATTCTTCAACCACAGGAGCCCTTCATTGCGTGCGGAGGAAACGTCGAAATCTTCAATATTTTTGGAAAAGATTCTCAGCTTTCCAATCTCTATTTCGTTCGAGAAGATATGTTCTAAGAGTGGAATCGTTCTGTCAAGGGAACCAGTGTCCACAAAAGCATATCTATCAATCTCAGGCAAAACCGATGCAATCGTGAAAACAGCAAGGCTCTCTTCGTTGTACCCAATAGTAAGAGCAGCTACGTCACATATGTGGGAGAGGACACTTTTGACTTCTTTCTGGACTCGCAAGTTTCTTACATTCCAAAAATGTAGTAAAGATGCGAGAGTACAGAGAACTACAAATATCGCAAGGGAGTTGCGCCTTGTTCTCATAATTAAGGTGGTCCTGAAGTTGAAAAATGTCCCTGAGGCAATTTGAAAAATGGGTCTAGGATAATACTTACTAAAAAGGTCATTAATGGTTGTATTTGTAAGGAAGCAATCAGTCAGAAAATTATGACTCTTTTTTATGTAAAATCGTCGTTTCTTTGTTTAAGTGATGTCAGAATCAATATCTAACTCTGATTTATAGCTTCGAACGATGTAGATTACCCAAGCTGTTTTTACTTTGTAACGGTGAAGTCTGACAGCAGCAGTCTAGCTCGAAATTTTTGATAACATCTAAGTTTTACAGGCTACTAAATAGCTTCAATAGTCATATGGTCTCAATGGATCACTGATAAGTCTAGCAAAGTAAGCAATCTTCTCTGGAACAGTATCCAGTAAAGGAAACTCAGTAGCTGTGAATATTACGTCGATATTGCAGTAGCAAGTAACTATTATATAACCAAAGTAAACAGCTGAAACACATTTTGCAAATTACTTTGTTGTCCAGTTCCGTCAAGGACTCCTGCTGTTCTCACAAACGTGGATAAAAGACTTGATATGATGGAAAGGTACATCAGTGATATCTTAGTATACATATCGCTATCACAAGAAAAGGAGCTGGAAAGGTCTCTGAAATATGTTTGAAGCAGAAAAATACAAGAAATACATATGGAATTCTCGGATCCATAGAAAATAATAGACTTGAATTTTGAACGCCTTGCATTTAAGATATTTATGTAACCAGTTCACCGAATGTAGTATCATACAATAGCTTCACCATCAAATTTTCACCAATGTATCATATTGACTGTTCTTAAAATATATAGGGTTTCAACAATTTGTACAGGAAAAAAGTTTCTAGTCCATGTTATAAACAAAAGTTTAAGAATGCGCAATTTTCTCACAACATGATGATAAATTTTACACAAAAACAAAAGAATGTTATAGGAATCAACTTTCTGCCAAAGTATTACCAGCAGTTTATCTTAAACCAGGCTAGAGCAGAAACAAATAGGTTAGTGCATTTTCATAAATTTCGTGTCAGTTCATAGTCATAGAAATAGTTATCTGCAAGGAGGTTAGATCTAACAATCTCTGATACGGCGCTCTTGTTACGCTTCTGGTATGCATCCAAGAATAATTGCCAGAATATCCGGAGCGTAGTTTGTTATTGATATATTCATGCTCATAGCATATTTGCATACAGTCATGAAACACATGATGTTACGCAAAAGATAAATTTTGCAATACCATAGCAGATGAATCCGTTGAAACAACATATTTCATGGATGTAAACTTGTAAATGTAAATTTGAATGAGTGAAGGACATGCTATCGTCTATCCTTAACATCGAAACTTAAAGAGCTGTTCTAGTTCTTTGAAAACCAAAGGTAAAATTTAACTTTCTCATATAACACAGTGGCTCAATTCCTCTAGCGTCATAAATATATATCAAAAGTCAAGTCAGTTTGCATACAGCGAGCAAACTTCCAAAGAAACTCAACTATCGGCTGCCGATTTATGCTTATAGAAACTTGATTATACACCCTCCCTAGTCCGAGTTTACCCCCACAAAGCTGTCATCCCTCAAAATTTGAGCTTTCTTCCGGTCGGTTTTCTGTCTCAAACCCCAAAAGAAGTGGCAAATCTAGTCAAGAAACAGTTTACATAAGCACAGAAGCAAAAACGAAGGGGAAACTGCAGAATCACACTACCTCCAAACTTTTCTCGTTGAGATATATGTTTCTCTTTGAACGGAAGAATCTATGAAAATATGTAAGAGCCTCTAGCAATCAAATCCTTCCATATGCCATTCACGAGAAGCTACACATACTCCTTTTATAGAGACGTGAATGACTTTCAAAATTTCAATGCAAAATAATACTTAGTACTTCGTAAATGGGTCGGGGACATTTCGAATTGGGATGTTCTTTCGCTCCAGGCCGTTGAATTTCTTACTTTTGTTAGTAGGAACTTTTACTTTCTGTTTGAAGTATTTCGAAGAAATTGCAAGAGAACAAGTGTTCAAGAAAACGAAGCCTTCAATTGCCATCATTATCCCTCTCCGGGATAGACCTACTGAGGAGAAGTTCATAAGGCTATATTTTTCACGCTATCTCAGTCAGTTCCAAGATATATCTTACGAAATCTTCTTTGCTGAGCAACTGGATGATAATCTTTTCAACAGAGGATTGCTTTTTAACGCAGCCTTTCTTTCTTTAGAGAATCGTTCATTTGACTGCTTCTGTTTGCAAGACGCAGATACAATTCCTATGACTAATAACTTGCTATACCGATGCCCCAAGAGCTCAGTTCCATATCACCTTACTCCAGCGAATCTGCATCCTCATGTTCATTATGAAGACAGTGGAGCAGGCAATATCATCTTTACTCCTAAACAGTTCAAGATTATCAATGGTTTTGGAAGCATGTTTTGGGGCTGGGGAAAGGAAGATGACAACATTGTGAGACGTTTCAAGGCATGCAACATGTGGCCATTTGAAGTTCCGCTGGAAACTTCCGAACGCTTCATGCACATTGATTGCTCTACGCAAAGAATGGAGAATCAAGCTCCAGATAATATGAAAAGATTCTTGTTAGAAGATCTTGGCAAGTACGGATTGAACACTTCAAATTTTGAGATGATTTCCTTCCAAATCTTAGATAGTGAGCCAATTCCAATTTCGAAGATTTCCTTTAGGCTCGATTGTAACAAGAATTTGACTCCTTGGTGTAAACAGTAATTGTCTCAAATAAGAGTTATTTCTTGTTGCATTATTTTCTCATTAAAAGACATTTTATCCTATTTTGTCATTGAGTTTATAGCACTTGCTTCTTCGAACAGGCCATTTCTACTAGAAAACGAGAGTTGTGTTCAAAAACGAATTCAACTCACAATGAGTCTGTGTTATCTCTGCAATTGACAAATTCAATATGTTTGATACAAATATATTTTGCCTCTTAATGCTATCTTTAGAAAGACCAAATGCTAATAACACATTTTAGAATAAAAGTTAATTCAAGTAGTACATGTTTGAAACCGCTGAAATGTTCTCTAGAACGCAGGAC
Source organism: Galdieria partita (assembly GCA_025991245.1). Taxonomy (NCBI): domain Eukaryota; phylum Rhodophyta; class Bangiophyceae; order Galdieriales; family Galdieriaceae; genus Galdieria; species Galdieria partita. The sequence continues at coordinate 178,051 of BQMJ01000012.1, forward strand.
TGGTCTGAGTTGACAGGAAATTTATCCTCATCACGCCAACGAGAGGAGAACGTCTTCTGTCCAGTGACCTTTGTGACCAAGGGGACCCATAAGAACTTGAATCTAACTTATGGGCAATACGACCTTTGCACTGAATAAAGCTGGCATTTGCAAAGGGTACTATCTCGTTTTGCCGTGTCTGTAAACTTCTCATATTCCGTGAGTGGCCAAAAAATTTACTTCCCCTTCCGGCGAATGAAGATAGCATAGTACGGGATATAGAGTGGAAAGCGCAGTTAAGAACAGCAGCTAAATGTTATGAAGTTTCTGTCATAATAAGAGGTCTTCGTTGAACTGAGTCAAATAGAATCTCTAAACATAGCTTTTTCTATATGGGTATATATTACATGGTATACATTCTTTATGTTCAGTTGTTTTAAGCTCAACTAGCCTGGAGAGATAACGAAATATTGAATAGCAGTTTTAGATTTTGTACAACATAATATCATTGACTCTACAGACTAAATAGGTCAAAATTTGAGATGATTTCCTTTGAAAAATTAGATGAGCAAATTCCTGCTTGGAAGATTTCTGTCAAAGTGGAGTGATATGGATTTGACTCTTTTGTGCAAAACAGCAACTTCTTAAAATAAGTTTTGTTTTCCAACGCCGTATTTTCCTATTTGCAATGACCCTTTACTGGATTTGATTGTCTGAAGTTTCTGCAATTTCGAAAAATTTTCCATCAGGTTATCCTATCCACTGGAATTTTCTGCTTCGTTTACGTAGTAAATTCGGACAAACATCGTGAAATTTGCATTTGAAATAGTTCTTTCGTTGAAAGATGAAACTAATTGCTGTATCGATGCAAAGCAATCTGCCCTATCCAACAGAGATAGACAAAATAATTGTTCAAAGCCGAAATTCCTCGAAACTATCAGAAACTTGAGCAAAAATTTATTCAGTCAATTTTCCTACAAATGATCTTCCAGTAGTAAAGCATTCATCAGGAATAGCAATAATAGATAGGTAGGAACCGTAGCTTCTTGAAGATATACACACATAGAAGTGCGAGTAGCCTCAATGTCGTCTAAATCAAGACGAACTCGATCTAGTTTCCTTGAATCATGCTCCTACATGTTTGATCTATTCAATATGTATTTTTAGATATTTTTATATATAAACACAAGTTGAAGTTTATTGTGAAAGAAAAGCTTTCTCTGTAGTTGTCGTCTATTGTTATCATTGATGGGAAGGTGAGTTATGTTGTTTCCTTTGGTTGGTTTGAAAAGAGTAAGATATGCCACTGCTGTTGCAGCCTTAGAATCCATTCTCGTATGTTTGCTGTGTCGTTAACAGTATTTTGATTCTCTCTATATTGCTGGCTTTGTAAAGAAAACATACTTCCATTTTTTCAGTACAAACAGAGTTACCTATTTATGTGCTGGCCTTCTCTTTGTCTTGTGTGGTTTCCAAGCTTGATCACGTGTCTATATTTTAATGCCAAACAAACAGTAATACTACAGTACTTATAAATGAGTGGTAACGACTTCTGCTGTAACCAATGCCTTCTGATCGGCATCCCTGATTCAGAAGATATCGCAAGAATGTAACCGCGAAGATTTTAGAGTTTAAAGCTTCAGTGTGCGCAACAATCTCAGATAAACTTCTTTATAGTCGATGTGGAATCTTGTTAGAGTAATGTTATACGAGGAGATATTTGGACACTAAGAGCGGACACTTATTCAGAATTCATAAATAACACTTGGAATGCTTATGTATTTGGTTGCTGAAAAGGTACCTCTCAGTCTACTTGTGTCAGTAAACAGCTCAAATTTGTATATAAGCATTGTATAAGAGAGCCATCCGTTACTCGTACTCTTTTGTGATAGTTATTCCTGCTACTGTTCGAAAACGAGGAAATTGTCAATTTAACCTAGGTATGGGTTTGAAACCAAGCTCCAGCAGTTATTCTACAAAAACTCCTCGGATCCACTTACCAGCACCCAGCAAGTCTATCACATAGAAAATATAAACTTTGAAATGTTTAGAAAATTATGAAGCAGTGGAACAAACATGTTTGAATTGGTCTCTTTAAATATTCCGCGACTCTAATCTTGCGTAGATGAAAAGAAACCCCAAGATCTTTAAACACTCTCTTAGATTTATATATATGATAAAAGAATGTGCTTTCATAGAGAATAGAATCGTCATGAACTCTAATGAACCTTAAATTGGTTTTGGCACAATCAGAGAAGAGCAAAGCATTCTCCTGACAACCATGAATTCATAAAGCCTGCTCTGCTTTACTCATTCTTTACCATTCGTATACTTTTCTCTACGCGTTGTCAAGTGTAAGAACAAATCTTTACGGAAACCAAGTTAAGGAACAACATTATGCGGCTCAACGTACGTCTCCACAGGTCAAATGAAATAAAAGGATGTGCCCGATGGCCTTAGATAAGAATAGAAGGCGAAGGTAGGAAATAAGAAAGATTAAGAAGTGCTCCTCAGTTGATGTTCGATGACAGTTTTCTTTTCATCTACTCGATAAGATGTCTTGCATTAGAAGTTTCTTAGAGAAATAACTCTCTATGGGACTTGATTGAATCACCTGAAAGAAAAAGAAGTTCCAAAGGATTGACGCAAGAACATAGTCCAAATAAGCAAATAAAAAAACATAGCGTTCTATTCAGTTAACTTCCACAGTGAATAAATACTTTTTCTTCCAAATTTTTGTTACTTTGTAGAGTACAAATCGAAGAGATACACTGAAACCCAAATTGTTTTCCAAAAGAAGCCTACAGGAGCAACAAGTCTGAAAATAACGAAGTAACTGTTTAAGTTAATCTTTACAGAAGGTATATGTTGTGCGTGCTTAATGTCTGAGGTTGTTTTTCTCACCCTAGCTCTTAATCCACCTTGTGTTCGGTGCTCGAAGTCCTGATTGAAGCAATTCAGACGGCATGACACTAAGTGTTTTCTTTAGAAGGAGTATCAATAAAATTCGGACACTCGAAAAAGAGAAGGTTTGCACTATTTTTCTAACGTCACTCAAAAGGAACCTTGAACAATGGAATGAGAAAAAAACCAAACTAGTTGAAGACAGATAACATTTATCTCAAACTTCCTTCAGAGAATTGCAGGTAAAGCTAGCATCGTCCGCTATCTAAAGGTCATTTAAACTTGCAAAATTTGCATAAATTGAAAAATGTTGTCGTGAACACATATGCATTTTCCAAATTCCTTACTTCGCAATACTAATTAAATGGAACTTTTCTTGAAAATAGTAAAGTCGGAGTTCTTAGCATTCTACTCAACAACTCATGGAGAAATGCGAAGTCAATCAGCATGCATCAAACAAATTGCACATATTTGGAGTATAGAGTCAACAGAACTTTGGTATAATACTTCATGGCTTCAAATGTCAGTATGCGACGACATCTTTCAAACTTGTTCAAACACATTTGCTGAGAAAGATTCCAGTTATTGCGTAATATTTCGATAGAACTAAAGAGGTCAGAAAGATCTGGAGCAACATGATAATAGTCGCGACCATGACGCAATAACTGCAAAAGGACATCATCAAACATACCAACTCTTATAATATTCATGTCTAAAAAACAGAGAGTAGCAAGCCGCCTGGAGTAAGAACTACCATCCATGTCCAAGACCAAATAGCTAATTTCGTCCCAACGTTCCATCGGTATGCTGAACTTTGGTGAGGTGAGATCTTTCACATAAGGCAACCATTCGAATGCCTCGTTGAAGGCTGCGTCACACAAAGGACCATCTTGAAACTTCGCATACAGGTTACTGAAGTTGCCTTCTTTTAAATATTCTCTGAGTATTCTGCTCTCGTTACTATCACATATTCGAGCCACCTTAAGACGATGATTTCTATTTTCAGCAACCGAATGTCCTGTCAAGCTTCCACGAAATAGAGCTGTTTTTAACCGTGATTGCGGTTCCCATTGACACACATTCTGTCGCACATGTGCTAATGAGTCCAACAAATTTTGATCAAGTAGTTCATTAAATGGAAATAATATGTCTCGGAAACAAGGCGAAATTTTGGCCGTAGATAAAATAGGAAAGATCACACTTTCTTTCAAGCAATCAAGGTTTGATAGAGGAAGTCCGTGAAAACTTTCAATCTCCTTGAAAACGCCACTGGAAGAGCAATGATCACAGTCAGGAAGTCGTGGTTCGTCCAAAAGGTTCAAGAATAGAATAGTATCTTGAATATCGTTGTGCTCCTTTAACAAAGTTTCTAAAGTATAGAGAAACTGTTTTATATTTCCCTTGTACGTATGATGCTGATCTACATAAGACGGAATTTGAATGCTCGAGTTTCGAATCTCGACTACATAGAGATGAGGGGTTCTATCGAAAAAATCTCTTACATACGACTTGTTAAACTTTGCGTGTTTCCAGGGCCATATTTGTGACTTTGCTAAGGTGGTAAGTTCTTCATAAATATCGTTATGTTCCCTCTCTTGATAGTAGACTGTCAATTGTCTTCTTCTGGACACCGCTTGACGTTTATATAAGACGAAAACTAGAGACGCCATAAACAACAAAAGAATAGCTAAGAAGCCACCAAAAAGTCTTCGTCTAAACATTTCAAGTGTTCCTTACTTTCAAATTATCTGGTAGATTCCGGAAGGGATGGTCGTGTCAATCTCTTTTCACGTTTCAAAGTTGAAGAAGAAAGGAGAATTTGAATTTCCTGAGAGAAAACATGAAAAGTTTCTAATGAACTTTGAAGTATATATACGAATTATATCAAAGAATTTTGTATGTAAAAATGAAAAAATACCAATGTCTCATTGTGAGTAGAATATCTACATAGGCGACAAAGAAAGGAAAATCAGACTTTACCAGAACTTTGCAAAACTCTGGAGTTGCAACTTGTTGGGTCATTCTTCGATGGTTTGCAAAACACAAAGACTAAAACTAGAGGCAAGTCCGGGTATTTACTATCTATATCAAACTTGAGGTCCCTTCGGAATACTTTCGATTCCATCAGAGTCTCCATTTCCTGTGATCCTCAAACTGAAATTGAGTGACAAATATCATAACAACTTCCTTCATCTATAAACATTCTTCTATTGCGTACTCAGATACGGTTCTTGTAGCATGACAGACATAATAATAATTATAGTCAACATTTAGTACAATATTGAATTTTAACGATATGAACTGGTTTGCATGTCTCTTCGACTAGACATAAGCTCTGCTCCATTCACCTCTACAAGTGGTTCGTTTTCCTAGGGTGGAAACATACAGAAAAGCAACTAAAAAGGAACTCAAAACTTGCAAGTTATTCTAAATAGGATAGGTGGATATACTCAAAAGAATGGTTGCATAGTATCTTATAGCTTCAAATTGTTTTGGCCACTCGGATGTCTAGCTTTCGTCAGAGCATTAGATTTTAAACTGTTCTTCTGGACACAAATCAAGAAACTAAAACATTTTGCATCGCTATAACATGAAGTTCTTGCTCGACACAGCAATCCGCCCTTGTTGCTGAGAAAGAAGCAGAGTACAATAACAATATCACTGAACTTATGCGATACAAGACTAGTCGTGATATTGCTTTGCTCAACTTGTAACACGAGAATTACGAGATTGACTCCGACGTATATTAGAGACAGAAGCAGAAAATCGAACTCAAAATAAAATAAAAAGCTTCATATATGTATTTCGAAACTCAGGTATACCTTATGAAATATAGTTGGTACTCTATTGGACAGTATTCCTAGAAACTTGTATGATGCAAGGTTCTACGCTTTCATTATCGGCAGTAGAATAAGACTGTTGTTCTTGATTAAAAATATCAACAAGTATGGCCAGCCACACTGTATTCATATTTCTAGGGTGCCACAGAAATACTTTCGACATCTTCAAGTGCCAGTGCTCCTAGATAAGCCGCTCTTTGGAATTTCTGGAAAACCCCGAGATTTTATTGGGCACCCTCAGGATCGCAGCGGATATTTCTACGCTGTTCTTTGAATTGTTTCCACTTACAATCTTCGTCGCCAACGTGATGAGTTTTTACGAAGAGCTTTTGTAGAAGGAAACTGTTCTATAAACAGAGTAGCAAAAAATATTTGCTTCGATATGAGTGGGTTTTCAATGGAGCTCTTGAGCAACGAAACTGTCAGAGAGTGGTTAATGTGTAGAAGTGAGCCTACTCTCCCTTCTAGTATTGTGGAGACAGCGTTTCCCATGAGGGCTTATTTGCAGTTTGACTCGTTTTCAGTAACTTCAGACTACCTGGTGAAACCTTTGGGGGTTGTCAATGGCATTTTGCTTGGCTATGTGCGTATTCTTTTATTTTACCTTTGGTAAAGCGCTCTTACCCTTTATGAAAGGTGTTGGGAGACCCCTATTCGTTTGCTCTGTCTCACAACTGGGGGCCAATGGTGCATCCAGCAAGTCGAAGATTTGTTTTTAACTTAGAGACACAAGAGTTCTTGGAGGTAAGTTTTTGATTTGAGTGTTTTGTTTTGTCTTGTTCTGATGGCCTTTGAAGTTTCACTGGTATCTGCATAACAATACACTTCTTGCAAACTGGATGAAGGTAAGGAATTCTTTGTTGTTTCTTTATGACTTCCTTTTAACTATTCTAGTTTCCAACTGGAAAGCATCGACTTCGATATTTTGTCTTGTATGAGGCTCCACCTCTTGGAAAGGTCCCATATAAACTGCTATCAAGTGTGGAGTTAGTTCTTCAGAGAACTGAAAGTGGAAAGCATCAGATGCTTTCAGCCTCTGATGATCTCTTTACTCTATTACCTCCTGTGGAACAGAGTCTTCAAGGTATTCCTTCTGCTTTGGAGTTTGCGACTTTGTTGCTGGGGACCTTTTCCGGAACTTTTCGCTGGACTCAGTATGATCCAGAAACATTGACAGTTACTGAAGATGAACTGTATGCGTACTCGGTTACTGTTTGTACGAGGACTCATGCAGAAGACCTTCGCCTTCGAGAACTTCGTCGGTTGTGCTATCCCGGCGTACGAGTGAATAATCCTTTATTCGAGTTTTATGAAAGAAGGCGTTTGAACTCTAAGGACAGTTTGGATATTCCTTTTCAAGACCAGCCAAGTAATGTGAGTAGTTGTGACAGTAGTGGAGATATTATGCCCCCCTTAGACAGTGTAGTTTCAACAGAATTCAAGTCTAGTGAAAACATACAAAGTTACCCTTCAAATGTGGACAGATGTCAACCTCAAAGCTATGTTCCTTTTGCAGAAAATTTCATGGATGATTGTGGAGTAATTTGCAAAAGAGGAAGATCAGTAACAGACAACTCTGGTTTACATTGGACGCATTCGTGGAATTTTGCTCCTCAGGAGTATTTTGAGTCGTATTCGTCGAATACTAGCTCAGTGGATAACGCTCAGTGGGAAGAAAAGATTGACTCGGAGTGTATTGAAGGCCACGATAGTCGTAAATGTTTTGATGAGAATATATTTGCTGACATTGTTGGGAGTCAGGTAGGGTACCATGCGTCCTTTCTTGTAACATTTTTAAAGGTTTTCTCAAGATTTCTGAGTTTGGTAATGATTCAACAAACTGCATTGAGTTTTCGAGTTTATCATCGGTGGCTTCAGACTATTACATGAAAGGGACACTGAGTGGTATAAATCTATCAGAATATTGGTCAGCTGAAGATGATATTCTTTCGGGTGTTGAATTAACCTCTTTCGGCTCTGTTTGGGATTTATCTCACGGCATAACTGTCGATAATAACATTCCACAAAATACACAGAATGACATTGCCACGATATTTCTTAATGATGGGGATTGGAATTTTGTATCAGATGTTTGAATCCAGTTGTTAGTTGATGCTGTTTTGGTAGTTTGAAATATTATAGCTTTTACACCAATGCTAATTACTTATATATAAACGAGAACAAATTGACTTGCAAATTCCTGTACAATATCAAAATTGTTTCAAAAATATAGCGATTGCGGTGATATTATCTTTGCTGCCTTTCTCAATCGCCTCGTTTACGAGCCGTTTCGATACTAAATCCCCTTTTGACACTGTCTTCCTCATAATATGAGATACATCTTGTGGACTCAGTGCGTCCCATAATCCATCTGTTGCTAAAATAATCCAATCATAAATAACCCAATCTTTCTTTTCTAATATACTCAACTCGGGTTCACTTGTTAAAAATTGCTTCAAATGAGAGTCCCCAAAGGCTCTTGTTAAGGATATCTGGCCTTCAATTCTGTAACAAGTTTCATTAGAAATCTTAATAGGAATCAATGAGCCACCTTTTGACTCAATTCGAGTTCTCTCATCATCACATAAATGGAGAGAGTGTTGTCTGTTTAATATAAGTGGATTGACAGAGTTGCTTCCCAAAACTGCTAAACTATCTCCAGCATTTGCAACAAATAACACACCATTTGGAGCAAAATACAATACTAGAGCAGTACTTCCAGCGGTAGATGATTTGTGTGAAGCAATAAATTGATCATCCAGTTGCTGAAATGTACATTTCAAGGCATCTTCCGCTGCAAATGTTTTGTCAAGAAAAGTAGAAAGAGTATCCGCAAAATTTTGTTTCAAAAACTAAAAATAAAAGTAAGAAAATAATAAATAAAATCAACCAAAAGCTTACTTCTGCACATTCATCTCCTCCATGACCGTCAAAAACTGCCAAAAGATGCTCTTCAGGTAAACGGAATGGACTTAAAATACAATATCTATCTTCCATTCTGTCTTCTCCTCGAAGTCCCGGAATAGCACAGACACCAACCGAAGAATAAGAATAGCGAATTTCAGTAAACTTCAAACTTGAATAAAAAAAATGTCCTGAATTGCCGCATTCAGTTTGGTCAGACTGTTTCGCATCTATCATCCTTCCGTTTTGTATCTTCCGGTACAGACTGGAAGAGCCTTCCAAATGCCTTATCAAGCCTTTTATATTGAGCAGTAGTTCAGACGCACGCGGTCGTTCATTGGGATCCTTAGACCAACACTGTTGTATCCATTCACGCAATTCGACAGGAACTTGGACCGAAGAAACGAGTACAGGTCGAAGACCTTCAACTACAATGGCTCTTTTCAACTTGGATTCATTGAATCTTGTCTCTAATATTGTTTGAACTTGAGGAATTTCCATTTTTCTATCCACATAAGGTATCACACCAGTCAATATCTCATTCATTACAACTCCCAATGAGTATATATCACAAGCATAAGTATGTTGCTTATTTTCCAGTATCTCTGGAGCTAAATAAATGAGCGTCCCTACTTGATGTTTAAGACGTCCTGCCGAAGGTCTACACTCTGAAGCTAAAGAAACCATCTCTTGATCATCTATTCCTTTCTCTATCAACAAATCCAAATCAGAAATAACAACATTCCAGTTGTTGTCTAGTAAAAAGTTCTCCGACTTGATATCCCGATGCACGAGGTTCTTTGAGTGCAAGTAAACAACTGCTTCAACCAACTGAGTAATAATATTCAACGCTTCTGAAAGAGCCAGCTCAACATTTCGTTCATGAATAAACTCAAATAATGTTCCTCTTTGCATATACGGAGAAATTGTGCAATAGTTGGGTGCCTCATTACATACTGCAACAAGAGGCAAAACACGAGGATGACACAGTCGGCTTCTCACATTGACTTCCCACTCAAATCTCTGTAAGGACTCCAGGGAACGAATATGTGGCTTCCTTACTGCCACTTCTTGTCCGTCCAAAACGCCTAGAAATACTGTTGCACTGCTTCCTTGTGCCAGTTGTCTTTTAAAAGTTAGCTCATTAGGCTTTATCCACCGCATATTCCGGAAACAAAATCGAGAAGTTGTCGATATGGAAAGCAATTTGCCTTTGATCCAAATTCTAAAACGACGACTTCACTTAAATGGTTTAAGTACACAGAGCTTGTGGATATCTCGGTTCAGAGTATTTCAGTGAAAAGTTAGAGATTCGAGTGAGAGAATGTCCCATATTTTGAAACCTTGTGTTGTCGGTCCGAGTATAGCAATCACTGAGAAAGTTCACATACATACTAGTTTGTCAGTCAGACGAGTTAGACAAAGAATACGAAATTTACAAAGCTGTTAGTCGTGAAGAATTTGATAGAAACACGTAAGGAACTGTTTCATATCCGGGTCAGCGGTTGTCGACAAGTAAGTGCCCGTCTCTTAAGATTTTTGATGCAATCTCATACTAGTCTTTTTTTTAAAAGGTTTGAGGAAACAGAATACCTGTGTTGAAGATTTTTCCACTTTGAAACTTTGGAAGAATTTTTTCCTTTTGTCAAGACAGCATCAGAAAATTCCTAACCCAGGGCTGATGAAAAGTTGTTCATAGGTCAAAGAGACGTATGACTCGCCAGTTCTCTACGGTAGTTCTAGTGTCGAGGCACAACTAATTTTGCGTAGCCTTGTGACGTTTGTAATTCTACAGAACAGTTTTTTATTTAGCTCGTTCAACGGGAATCACGTTAGTTATTTTGAGACGTTAGTTCGAAATACGACAATAATCCCGACAATTGGAGTCTTGCCTTCTAGTGACAGTGAACCTTTCTTCAATAAAGTTACGAAGGTTTCTTCCAGTCCAATAAAGAGGCCTTGTGAAGACTGTTTATATTTCGTCTAGTGAGTAAATATAATATACTATGTGTGAAAGTACAAATTTTCTGCAAGTCTTAGGTTGAGAATGATTGCAATATGTCAAACCAAAGTTGTCGTGATCCCATTGTTTAAATACTTTGCTACATCTAGAGAAAGGAGAAATATGGCACAGCCACATTTGGGAGAACGGTACAGTCTCTAAGAATAACGGTACTTGTTTGGTTGGATGAAGCAATCGATGAATATAAAGAAGACCATTGAAAGATTCATTGACAGATTGCGACTTTACAGAAAGTCTCGTGAAACAATTATTTATGTTTTGAAGAGTTGATAATTCAATCAAACTGCATTGCGAAAGTATTACCGATAGCTGTATCTACTTGTGCTATTTGGACATTTCGGTTGAAGGATGGAAAGCCAAGTTATTTCAGAAATGGCTTTTATGAGTAGTCTTTTTCACAATAAGAGAACAAAACGTTCTTCTCGTTTCATATTCAGAAAATATGGCGTTATAGATAACAAGTTCTTTGAAGTTTTGAGGTTTCCTAAGAAGACCCGGCACTCACAAGGAAATATTCCTCCACCAACCTTCCGAACTTGTTTCAAGGGTTTGCTCAATGAGACGTTAAAATGTCAGAAAACCGAGAAAACTTGTCGCCCTATCTTGGTAGAAACAACCTTTGAGGAGTTTTCTTCATTAGCAAAAGAGGCAAATCTTGTCCCAGTGTTTACTAGGCTGTTCTCGGATCATCTGACTCCCGTTAGTGCTTTTCGTTGCTTTGTAAGCGAGGAAGAAACACAGATTCCTTGTTTTTTATTAGAATCTGTTACAGGTGGTGAGAATGTGGGTCGTTTCTCCTTTTTAGGTTTACAGCCCAGGTTTCTCTTTCTAGCAAAACAACACGAGATACAATATATAGAGTATTCTTCTTCAGGAACATTGGAAAGAACTGTTGCTCATGAGAGACGTTATAGTGCAGCGGATCCAACGTTGGAATTGAGGAAGATTGCACAAGAGATATCGGCAGCTTCCGATGAGCGCTTGCCTTTGGAATATGCCTTGACTGGTGGTTGGGTCGGTTATTTTTCATATGATACGATGAGATATACTTCTCCTAAAAAACTTGCTTTCTCTACTGCTCCTAAAGATGATCGAAATCTGCCGGATATTTGTATGGGACAGTACCGAGAAGTGATTGCTTTCGATAACGTGAATAAATTAGTATACGTTGTTGTATGGGAAGACTGGAAAGAACACAAAAGTTTGAAAGATGCGTATGAGAATGCAGTATCTAGTCTTCAACGTTTATCTGAAACAATATCGAAAGGGATATTGCGTACTCCTCTTTCTAGTGCAGTAATGGATATCGATACAAGAAAACGTGGACCGAAGAATTCCGTTTCTAATATGAGCAAAGAATACTTTCTTGAGAGTATCAATAGGATTCATCAACATATTTTAGATGGAAACTCATTTCAAACTGTATTTAGTCAGCGTTTCAGAAGAAGGACTGAAGCACATCCATTTTCAATTTATCGAGCACTCCGTGTAGTAAATCCTTCTCCTTATATGATTTATATGCAGTGTCCAAGGTAGGAATGGAATAACTGCTTTAAAAATGTTCTAATGAAACTAATTTGAACTAGTTGTATTCTTGTTGCGTCATCACCCGAGATATTATGCAAAGTAACCAACAGAATGATGATCAATAGACCACTTGCTGGAACTCGTCAGAGAGGAGTTAGTGATGAAGAAGATGCAGAATTGGAAAGAGAATTACTTGCAGATGAAAAGGACCGTGCAGAACATGTCATGTTAGTTGACTTGGGCCGCAATGATGTAGGAAAAGTTTGCAAGTATGGAACTGTAAAAGTTCCAAAGTTGATGGAAATAGAAAGATATAGTCACGTTATGCATATAAGTAGTACAGTCACTGGAATTTTGTGTGATGAATATGCTTCTTGGGATGCTTTGCAGTCTGCACTTCCTGCTGGAACAGTTAGTGGTGCTCCCAAAGTGCGTTCTATGCAAATAATTGATTCGTTAGAGCCAACTATGAGAGGTCCTTATGGTGGTGGTATTGGTTATATAACGTTTCAGGATAATATGAATATGGCATTGGCTTTGCGCACGATAGTAATACCTTTTCAGAGTCCAAGAGGCCCTGACGAGGAAGGATTGTGGACTGTAGATATTCAAGCTGGAGCCGGTATAGTAGCCGATTCAGTTCCTGAACTTGAATATCAAGAGACTGAAAATAAGGCTGCAGCTCTAGAAATAGCTGTGGATGTTGCAGAAAGATTATTTTTGTCACATTTCAAACCTACGTTTTCCAGTAACAAAGTAGCATTCCACACATGAAATAACAATTGTTAGACGTCACTTTCAGCATAGGTGTTGTTACCTTCTTTTTATGTTGATTTGCAAAAGTGACTAGTGACTAAAAAGATTTCTTGGCAATTTACAAAAAGCTCTTGTAACAACGAACACTTGTATCTAAGGAAAACGTGCAAAGTCCTCGAATAGAATCAATTTTCACTGTCTTCCTCAGTAAGAGAATTGGCAGACTGTTTCTGTACCTCCGAAGAAAGTTGGTTGTATCTTTCGACGACTGAAAAAATGTCCGCACTTAGTCTATCAGCGACGGCTTGAGTTTCAACTTTCAACCCTGGGATTACTGGACTTTTAACAGAGTTGTCTTCTTCATAAGTACAATAATAATACCAATATTCGGTGCTCCTTTTGGGACTCCGAGCTCCATCAACAGTGCTTGTCGTTGGGGAGGCTTGTTGCACCACTTCTTCAGAACCAAAATAGTTGTACAAGGAACCAAAATCAAATGCTCTAGATAGTTCAGAACCCAGCCTCTTTGAAAAACCTTGTGAGTGAACCATAGAAATTCCCTGAGAAACCATGTCTGTTGTTCCATACTCTTCCGACTGAACAAAACAATTCTTCTCTTGTTTCTTCGAAGAGTTATCTCTTCGTTCATCTAGAGCTTCCAAGAAGTTTCTTTCCACACTTTCAAGAGTTGTTGCTTCATATCTGCTTTTAGGAAAAAACAACTTCCAAGAAATTCGAGGCTCGATAAAAGCTGTACCTGTTTGGTTATCCATATTTTGAAAGCTCAGAGAGTTGATACTACAGTCACGCGACTTGTTCCCACTTTTGAAAGGTTTATTACCACTACTGTGTATGGATCTTTTGAAAAAGAACCCTTCACGACTGGCCAAGTAGCCGTACATTTCAATGCGAGAATTCAGTTAAGGCAATTTTCCTGTTGTTGCACATATAGACGAAGTATTCCAATTCTTAAGCATTATTCACACATAATACTTAAGTTGAAACTTCAAATTGAATTACTTTAAAAGAAATTTTATGGTCCGTTTAAAATTCGGACTTCTAGAAGAGCAATAGAAAAACAGTCTTACAAACAACTTGAATATAAGATACCGAAAAAAAATTGTATACTTTATTCTGTTGTTAGATTTTCTTCACAATCTGAACGACATCCTCGTCTTGCAGAATATGATCCTTTCCTACCTTTTGAGGATTGAACTTTACACTGCTTCCCCAAACGAGGGCATATTTAAACTCCTTCATAATGCTCTTATGCAACTTGTTACAAAATGCCTCAACTGTGCAGTGCTTCTTATCATTACGTAAAATAACAGGTGCTTCAAAGTCTGCTGGCTCTCCTTTTGGCTTTGTATATACTCGAATCAAGTTGAGTTTCTCCCACATCATCTCGAGTAGACCATCCAAGTTCCATTCCAAGTCTCCAGATATAAGAACAGAGTTTGGTAATTGACCCCACAACTCCAACTCTTCTTCAGAAATACAATCGACCTTATTTATAACATAAATGGCAGGTATATACTTTCGGTTGCCTTCTATAACATCAATAAGATCATCTGCTGTTGCATCCTCCCGTAAGGAAATGTCCTATTATAAAATAAGGAAGACTCTAAACAGATTCCAAGAACCTTACCGCATTATGTATTCGATATTCTGCACATATCGCTTTGACAGTTTCGGTATCCAAATTGGTCGTCTGTACCGCTGAAGTGAGACTGATGCCTCCTTTGTCTCGCTTCCTAAAAGTTATTTCCGGCGGTCTCTTATTAAGACGAATGCCAAAGCCTTCCAACTCATGCTCAATAAGTCTCTTAATTGTCGCTGGCTTCGTGGCGTCTAGGACAATAAGAATCAAACTACAAGATCTTGCTACTGCAATAACTTGTCTTCCTCTACCCTTTCCATCCTTTGCTCCTTCAATAATTCCAGGTAAATCAAGCAATTGAAGTTTCGCACCCTTATGATAAATGACTCCAGGTATACAAGTCAAAGTAGTAAATTCATATGCAGCAACCTCAGATTCAGTATTTGTGAGCTTATTGAGCAGTGTAGATTTTCCTACAGAAGGGAATCCTGCAAAAGTATCAATAGGAGAAATGTTCCATAAACCTATGCCACATACCTACGAGACCTATTCTAGCATCACCTGTTTTTGTCACATCGAACCCCTCTCCTCCTCCGCCACCACCCTAAACATTCCGCATAACTGACTACCAGTTTGAAGCCAACTACAACTTACTTTGGGTGGTGTCAACAACTCTCGACGAAGCTTTGCTAGTTTAGCTTTCAAAAGTCCCTGATTTGTGCGTAAGTATCAAAGTAAGCCTCTACCAAGTTCTTACAAACCAAGTGACCCATAGTGGCCTTATTCTTCTGTGTCCTCGCGATTTCTGCTTCTACTTCTTCGACTGTCAAACAGGTGAGTTCAAATATGCTCTAAAAAATTCACTAGAACAACTTACTTTTTGCGAGAACAGTAGACATGTCTTGAATGTTTTAAAGAGCAACAAACTCGAGTGCGAATTAGAAAAGGATTCAACTTTATGAGTCGGATGAGCTCTTACTTTCAAAACATCTTGAATTCAAGATGCAATTCTTTCATAAGACAAAGCTTATCTAAAGAGATAACTATGGTTATTTTGGGAGAATAAAACGGGGTGAAATAACTTCTTCCTTCCTTCTCTCGTTAAAATGTCCCCTCATAATTTCTCTCTCCGACAGAACATACATCTGAATACCATCACACTATCACAGTGTTCGAAAAGTTGATACTGTTGGAGTTATTTGTTTAGTCATTTACATTAAGAAGAATGATAAGAACTATCCTCAACTTTAACAATTTGTCTTTTCATAAACAAACTTCGTTTAGACAGAATGTCTCTGTATCCAAAAACAGCATTCAAATAATGCGGGAGATACTTCCACATCTGAATAACAAAACAAATAATATTGTAAAAAGTCGGAATAGTTCAAGAAACATGGCTATCTCTTTAGCTAACGTCAAGAACTTCCCTTCAAAGGCAGAAGACGTAGGTTTCATTTTGAGGGTATGTTTCGATATATCTGTGTTATATGGATAACTGAAAAATATCAACTTTGTCGAACAAACTCCTGCCCTTGACTAGAAGTTCCTGGTATACTGAGATATAAAAAAGGTACCTTCAAAGACAACAAAATTCTTCTTGTGCTAATACGCTAATAGCATAGTTCACTCTGTACGGAGCATTCCAACCAGTTTGTCCATTACCAGAATCTCGAGTTTGGTACACAGCGTCGATTTGAATTCAAGCACCAGCAGCTTAGCTAGAAATTCCATTCGCGGTTCCATCAACAATTTGCAGTAATTGCAAGTTTAAGAAGTTTTTCTTCAATTTTGAAGCGGGAGACATTTTTAAATGAAAGCATCATATAAATATTCTCACAAAATATTTATCGCTGTCGTAGCGTTTACGCTGGTATTTTTGGTTTTTATTCGGTTGAGAAGAAACGAATGGGCCTAACAGAAGGCAGTAGGGTTGAACGACTTCCATGGTTCAACCAAAGTTTCAGTAACGTTGAAGAATGGTTTGACACCGAAACTGGCAAGTTCTTTATGAAAACCATTTGCGAGTATGACTTTCCTCGTGGTAGTTTCGTCGAAATTGGAAGCTGGCAAGGAAGGAGCTCATGCTTTATAGCGACGGCACTAAAGTACTGCAAACAGTATGAGAAACTCCACTGTATTGACACTTTCAATGGCACCACAAACGAGCAAGTCCATAGAGATATTTTCAAGGCTCATGGTGATGATCCAGACTGGCTATTTCGAACCTTTCAAAACAATTTAAAGAGCTACGAGCTGGAAACCCAAGTTATTATTCATCGCTTGCCTTCAACCGAAGCTGTCAAAACCTGGAATTCTCCTATTGGGTTTATCTATATAGATGGTGATCATGAGTACGAAGCTATTCTTCAAGATTTTGAGAGCTGTCAAATCCTGGTGCGTGGTGCACTTTTAGCTTTTGATGATGTGCCGAGTTGAGTTGCAGGAATTGTTATTTCGAAAGAAGAATATCAAAAATATGGTGCATTACCGAATGTTTTGACATTCAAAAGGGTTTCATGAGCAAATGTCTTCAAAAATAAAGTCTGTTTTCATGATTTATGGTTCGTTTGCTTTCTCAACATTGGAATTTATATTCAATTTTCTAAGAATAAGCATTCATCGGCGCTTCTATAAGCATTTTGTTCGTTGTTGCCTGTTCAAGTGCCTGACTTGTACTGTTATTAAGTGAGCAGTAGAGATCCTTTGAAAACAGATATATTACTGTATTCAAAAGAAGAGAAGTTATAGAATCTCAAAAGCAGTCTCTTTACATAAACCTTTTTAGAGACCAAACCCTTGCTTGACTGTCACTTGGTTCTATTAATAATAATTTACTTTCTGTCTGCTAAATTAAGAAACTGGTTATGAGAAGAAGCAAAAAAACAATGTTCAACTGAACTTAATAATTCTTGAACGAGCAATGAGAAAGAGTCACTTCTAATTTGGTAATCAAGCATTTTAAATTCTTGGAAAACAAGTTGCATGACTTGTATAAAATAAGCGCATGAGCTGAAAAACATTATGCAGATCCGACACTATCTCAAGTTTAACAAGTTGAGATCTGATACAGTATTGCATTGTTGGAAGAGTCGTTCTTGTCTCCCCAAAGGCGGTTCAAGTGTCAGTGAAACATCCCTCTGGGCTCCAAAAGCACTTTCCACTAGAAGACGAAACAAAGTAGACGTGTGTTTGAACAACTCAGCCACTCGAGAGACTAATGAAAATTACTGTCAAACCGAGCCTTCCTTGTTGCGTCTCTCTTCGAATCAAGGTCATAAAACGCTATTAAAAATAAAGAACAGTCAGACTACTATCGAGTCACAATCTAAAACTTAGCAAGCAATCACGATAGCCGTACTTGTGAATAGCAATAAACGAGTTCCCAGACCAATAGATCTCCCATCGTTCAATTTTGCCACCAATTGCTTATGTCAAAGAAATTTGAAATGATGTATTCAAAGGTGAAGTACTTGCTTATCAGCTCAACCATCGCTTTTACCTTTTTGACTCTCATGTTAACGCTGAAAACTTGGTACAAGTTGGAGCACTATACAAAGAATGTTACAGTGGATTACGATGACTCTCTATTTAAGGAAGTGGAGTTTCGTTTGGGAACCTGTAATCTTCTTCGGAAGTGGACGAAGACAGGTCACAAGCACTTGATTGAAGAAATAGAATTATTCAGCAACTTGTACGGCGAAGACTTTGAGAGAGTTTCAAACTATACCAATATTGAAGATAATGTACTGGAGGAGTCTTGCTTCCTTCGACACGCCAGGAGGTTTAACTCTCCTCATGGTGTTCTATGGCCTCGAAGATATTATCATTTTCCCGATTGGTTTCGTAACGATACTATTTCTTGGAGTGATAAAAACGATACTCTATTTTGGCGAGGTAGTGCGACAGGCCCCATTTTGGATGAAGAAGAAGTCACTGGAAAATCTAATAGAAGGAAGATAGTTGAATTGCTGCAGTCGTTTAATCGGACAGACATAGACGTTGGTTTTATCGCATTATTTGAAAAAGAGGAAAAATATAGTCATCTTCGTAGAGAACCTGTACCTCAAGAAGGCATGTTTCAGTATAAATATGTTTTGAATATAGAAGGAAATGATTTGAGTAGTAACTTTCCACAGGCTCTCTTTTCTTGGTCTTGTCCATTTCATCCTTATCCATTTTCCGTAGAAAGTGTATACTTTCGTCTCTTAAGACCTTGGGAACATTTTATTCCACTTCAATTGGATGGGTCGGATACTATTGAGAAGCTCCAGTTTTGTAAGAATAATGAAAATTTCTGTCGGAAAGTTGGAGAAAATGGAAGGAGGATGATGGAGAAATTTATGAATGAAACCTTTTGTCATGAAGTCAATCGACAGGTTTTAGTACGTCTAAGGAATATACCTCTCCAGAGCTAGATGAGGAAAATATGAGATTGATTATAAAGCTTCTTCTTTGTTGGACCATTTCTTGTGTTTCGTATTAATAAAGTTGTATGTTGACGCCTGTTATAAGATTCAGTATATCCTTCTCCAAAGTATTCACCTGAATGACACAATTTGTTCAACATATTGCTCGAAAACATATTTATTTATTCAAACAAAGGACCTTAACAGATTCCTCAACTGTTTCAGATTCAGACTGCCAACTTCCGAGTTGGGAGACCCATGAAAGCTTTCATACAGTGCTCCATTGAAAACTAAGCTGCCGTTCTTATCATCTCGAAAACGAAAATAGCGATGGCCAAACATTTCTGATAACAAATAATAATCAAATGCGGAAAAGTTAGGAGGAAATATTTCGATAACAAAAGCGTCCTTCACTAAAAATGCAATATGCGTTAGACCATTTCCATGAACTCCTATCAGTATATCGGTGTCTCGGATACTCTCAAGTTGAGTTTGTGGATCCATATTTTCCATTTCAAGAACACGAAGTTCGAACTCTCTCATGTCCTCAATCATTTCGATCATTGATCTTTCCAAAGAGGATTCCAGTGTTCGGGGTGGCTTTCTTTTAATATATGATACAATTTTTCGAGAAGAATAAGTCTTCTGTTGCTTTTGTATTTGATTGCCTTGCATCTTCTTCGAAAAAGTCCTGAGATGATTGGCAGCTATTCGGTACCACGAGTCTCCCAAGGCTTTGTTGATCTCAGAGTTCACAGGGTTTTCTCCACAAGCACGTCTACTAGATATTGTTAAGTACTCAAAACAAAATTCTTGATTAAGAAAGTCACTATCTGAGAAATGAATTTTGTTGAATCCATCTAAAGCACGAGTCATGATTAACTCATTCCATTCACTACGCTGTCCATTCCACAGTGAAGAATGCAAATTCAGATAAATATGCTCCAAACGCAACATTTTATCTTCTTTTGTCTCGTATTTTCTCTTTAGAATAAAGTGCCCGATGGCATGCTCCACAAAATGAAACAAATGCAATAGAAACCCATTATCAAAGTCGTCAAGGATCATTGAATGTCCCGGAACCCATATTAGTTTCTGACCTTTTTCTATTGAGGTTACGGCTAGATCTATGTCAAGTCTAGAATCAGGCAAAGTTATTCTCTCAAACTCCTCCAATTGTGTACAGTGCGGGCGAATAGTTCTATTTGATAGACAAACGTTTGAAAGTCCAAAGAAACAAGAATTTTGAGATAAATGGATCAACTTGCTCGTACAAGAGTCTTGTGGTTTGCTCTGCGAAACCACTTTATCTCGGATCGACCCCTTGATAAGAATGAATGCAAAGAAACAAACAAAAAACATCGATCTAGATAAATATATGAGTATATGCAAAGAGTTATTTTTTGATACGTACAAAGCAAACGCTATTTTTGTCTGTTTGGAACGCATCACACACAACCGCCAAGCGTGCATTCAAACTCCACTGAAAGTAAATGATTTGCAGACTGCTATTGATCGAATCTCGGGAACAAACTATAAACTTCCAACTGTGACAATTCTTTCTAAGAAAAGATTAAGTGAACAAATAGAGCAAAGTCAAGTTTTAGAATATTTACCACTTCCGATTGGTAAACAGTTGTTACCTGTGTACCCGAGCTTACAAAGATATACTTTCTACTGTGGTCCAAGCTATGTTGCTTCAATTACTTCAGCATAAATTTTTGAAAATAAGAGCCTCGAAACTCAAAAAATACAACGTTTTATGAATCAAGAACACATGGATACTTTCAAAACCTCAAGACATGTTATAGTACACTGCAAGAAAGAAATTTGGAGCTTTTCATAGTTTGTCTTCTATGCATGTTCAATTCCTTTTATTGTGATTACTATCCGATAGGCATTGCCGCGATCAACAAGTTCATATTGTAACATGGCGACTCAGTGACTTTTATTTGAAAAAGTCCTTAAAGTCATTTAATGACAAATACAGTAAACATCAAAATTCTTACATACTCAAACTCAGTTTAAAGTCCGAAAGATACATATTCGGTACCTTTTATTCCCAATTCAAATGTCGACCCTCAAGAATAAGTTCAACTATTTGTCTCTGAAGAGTTCTCTTATACAAAAGCCACCAACGATAGACATTGCACTGTATCTTCATCATTTCTAAAGGATCATTGCTCAATCGCTCGATTTCTCTGACCATTTCTTCCACATTTTCGACAATAATCAAAGGATGATCATACGGAAGCTTGAAGAATGTTTCTCCTTTTTGTAGAATAGGAATAGAAGCAGTGGATAACGCTTCCCAAATTCGAAATTGTTCGGAATTGATTCCAGCAGGACAAGGAGCTATTTGAGAATCCAACAGAAGCCCTCGAAATTTATAAGCTGGATCTCCCTGGTGGAAATCCTCTGTTGACTGAATAAGAAAACTTGATTCATTGTATATACTTGAGTTTTTCAAATATTCAATAAAATGAAGACGGTCAGACTTCAAGGATCCTTTAAATGAAGCCGTATATTTTCTCATAAAGCAAGGCAAAATTGTATTTTGGTTGGGTTCCACAAATGGAATCGCATAACCTAAAGGCATCCAGTATGCATTATTGTGAGCATTCATAGCTTCACACCAGTAATTACGAATAATATAATCACAGTAAGGTCGAGTTATATCACGGCAGTGTTTTGAACAGCCTTCATCTGAAAGAAGAAATATTCCTCTATTATCAAAGCCGCTCTCTTGCAAAGTTTTCAAGATATTCAGTATCTTTGATTCGTCATTGTTAGTAACTAAAAGATTATGCTTACAAATATGTGGTAAAGATCTGTTGATATGAAGGAGGGACTCGAATTCCATATTGGTTACGTGATACGTCATAGACGGATACTCTTTGAGAAGAATATCAGCTATAAAGCTAGCTTCGTAGACTTCCCCAACATCCCAAAATACACAGAGAGGCTCTTTTATAAATTTCTCCGAAAAAGTGTGCATCTCAAAGGGCATAACAAGTGGAAACCCTAAGGACTCACAAAATTCATACATATCATAACGTAAACGAGCGGAAATCTCTGTTTGACCTTTGTAAAACGAAAACAAACCAAGAAAATACATAGAAAAAATAAACAAACTTCCAAAAAATAATGAAGTTGCCAATTTCAAGATGGTGTTCCTATGAAAGAGTACTCTTCCAGTCTTCTTCAAAACAATCATTGAACAAATTGAATTTTCTAATTTCTTTGCATTGACCAATTTTAGCCATTGCCGGAACAATCTGATCGAGTGAGAACAGTTCTCTTTTTATCTAGAGCGTTACCAAAAAGTTCATATTATATGGCAAGTTTTTAAGTATCAAGTTTAACTTTGAGGTTTCATTACAAATTGCTACCAAGAATGGTCTTGAAAGTTGTCTCAAATGCCTTCAACCTACTCAAATCTCTTTGAACTATAAGAAGAGCTTTGCTCTGTCTGATAGACAAAACCCGCTTCTTCGAAAAATTGTGAACTCCTTCCTACTCGATTGCATTCATCATTATTAAGAATAATCAACCGTTCGAAACGAATACGAGACACTAACTTGAAAAGTGGACAGCGCCTTGCACGAAATAACGAGGAAATATGATAAGTTCTTTGCCGTTTTTATGATATCTTCTTCAATCTGAGGTCCTTCTTTCTTCCAACGAACTTTTTGGAGCCTTTCATATATGCTTTTATGGACGAGCAACTCTCGAAGCTGAAGTTGAACCATCTAAACATAATTTGTATTCTATGGACTCAATAGATTCAACCTTGAAATCTCAAACGAAGAAACGAAAATAATAATTGAAGACGTGAATATTTCCTAGGAGAGCTATCGTTTCTTTATATGAACAACTGCAGAGGAATATCTCGTATGACTCGAAGAATAATACGGTTGTGGTGATTGTTTTCAATTGAAACAGTGACAATCTCTACAATTAAAGTGTATTTTGGTTTGTGTGTGTTGCTTTTAAATGCAACGACATCTGAAATATAATACTAACAAAATCCTTCTGAATATTGTGTGAAAGGCTCTGTATAACGAGAGAAAAGAGTAAAGCTAAAAGCTCTCGGCTTTATTCTTCGTCACTTTCCTCTTGATCTCCCTCTTCAGAAATGTTGAAATAACGCAGTTCATATGCGTCTTTGCTTGAAGCAACTACGTGAAGCCAATCACGAAGTTGTTGTTTTTTAAGATATTTCTTTGTCAGGTACTTTAAATAACGTTTTGAAAGACGAATTTCTGCAGTTACTTGTAGCTTTGAGTCATTCCTAACTACCTTTATGACATCTCCCAAGTTTCCAGGTTTACCGTCAACTTTTATGCGATCTTGCATAAACTTCTCCTTTAGGCAAAGAAATGATTAGAAACACAGAGTTGAAGCTTGAATCACTTACAAAGGACGAAACGTCAAAGATACCATCCTCGACGGGATTACTGCAGTCAATTGTATAATTACGAGAGAGCTTTTTGCCCCTTTTTAACTTGCGCTCCTATCCTTAATTATTTACTTTACACTATTAAGGAATATAGCAACGTACACGTTTACTCTTCACTGCCATAACTGCAAGTTGTTATTTCCTCGAATAGCCGTCGGCGCTGCCCAAACCACAAAACGTCCTTCAGCAAATGAGATTAACTTTCTTATGGTCATCCAGTTTGCAATGTTTACAGAGGAAAGAGGCTTTGCTTTGCTTCAAGAGGAAGTGTTTGCACTCTAGTAGAATATATGCTTGTTCGTTGAAACATGAAGCATCTGCAACCTTGCATTGGTCTATAGTCAAGGTAAAGTCGATGTGAAACCTCCCAGCGTAGTTTGAATCTTTGTTTTCGATGTAGGAGAGGAACTTGCACGTTCCAGTTCTATTAGAAAAAGTTATCGAAAACGCAAGACTCCCAAATTTGGAGGGAAGTATTTTTGTGGATTGTACTGTGGGAGCCGGAGGTCACTGTGAAAAGGTAATGGAATTGGGAATTTTCTCCAAGTGTATAGCGATCGATAAGGATGAGAAATGTGGAGAGTTGCTGAAAGAGAATAATCTTCTGGTATTGTATTCTCTTCAATTTCATTGTACTTCTTGTTCTAACTGTGGCAGCGTTCCGTATGTTTTATACAAGGCAGTTTTGCGAATATTGATGAGATACTTATCCAAGAAAGAGTGAAAAGCGAAGATGTTGGTTTTATACTTGCTGATTTGGGAGTTTCTTCAATGCAACTTGATAACCCCAGTCGTGGTTTTAGTTTCTCTAAAGATGGTCCACTAGATATGAGAATGGATCTTTCACAGAGTACAACCGCTTGGAAAGTTGTCAATGAGTATACTGAAGAAGCGTTGTGCAAAATATTTCGAGAATTGGGAGAAGAGCGCAAATGGAAACGTGTGGCGGCAGCTATTGTTAACGAGAGACAAAGGAATCCTATTGAAACGACTTGTCAATTGGCCAAAATTGTTTGTGCTGCGAAGAACGAATATCCGAGACACCGAAGAATTCATCCAGCAACTCTGACTTTCCAGTCTTTACGTCTCTTTGTGAATAACGAATTGAACGAGTTGAACAAATTTATCCCAAAAGCTCTAAAGTGTTTAGGACCTTTTGGTAGGTTAGCTATTATATCTTTTCACTCGCTGGAAGATAGACTAGTTAAGCAAACATTTAAAGAATACGCAGAAAAGAGTGAATTTCGTATATTGACTAAGAAGCCTGCAGTTCCTTCCGAAGAAGAGAGAGAAGCCAATATTAGATGCCGAAGTGCTAAAATGAGAGTCATTGAGCGTTATCCTAAAAATGTTGAAAACGAGTTTATTTAAATTCAAACAAAAGGATCACTTTTTTCAAAAAATTAGAAAATGAAAACGTTTCTTTGCTTCAAAGTTCAAAAGATGGTTGAGCAAGTAGCACAACTGATTGTCTGTCTTTGCTCACACAGATAGTCAAAGCTGCATATTTGTCTCTTTATTTGCTGCTTCCATTTTATATCCAAATGTTCTTTGCAGATTGTTTCTTATTACATTTCCTTTCATATTGTGCGACAAGTGTTTAACCTTTTGCATCCAAATCTTACTGGGCTCAGAAGCCTTCTTTAGCAAGGATGAACCAGGGAATATATCCTCCAAACAATAATGAGTCGTTTGAAAAGCTGAATGATAGTATTTGCCACTCTTTTGTGTATTCTTATTTCCCAGATCTGACGAAGTTACTTGTTGCAATCTTCGTAAAAGTTCATTCTTTTCTTTTTTCAATGTGAGTACGTCTCTTATAAAAAGTTGTCGCTCTCTTTCCATCGCTTCGGTTTCCTTTTCAAAAACCTTCTTCCTTTCATCTCTTAATATATTAGACAAATTGCTTTCCTCATTCCCTGCATTTCTTTTCCTTTCTTGCGATTCCTCCTCCAGTTGAATAAGCTGGTCCTCTGCAACCTTGCATCTATACTGTAGACCTTCATTCTTTTTGTGCAAGTTCTCATTTTCTTGGAACAAACTGCTATACTCATTTCTTAATCTATTCAGCTGTTCCAATGTTTCATTGTGCTGTGAGGCCAATTCAGCATACTGTGACTTCATTTGTTCGTATTCTTGAAGAATACAACTTTTCAATTCCTTATATTCTTCTCTTATAGATTCCAGCTGTTGGATAAGTTCCATCTTTTCATTTGCTTGGCTCTCTAATTTTCTTCGTAAAGTATTCATCTCCTCTTTTGAATTTGTTTCTGTTTCCTGTAAAAATTTCTTTCTTTGTTGTTCAAGTTCAACAAGCTGGTTTTGAAGTCTCTCATACTCACTATCAATCCGAGCTTTGCTTTTTTCTAAAAGTTGCATATCACTTTCAGTGTTGCTCAATTTCATTCGTAACTCTATTTTAGAGGCTTCCTTCTCTTCGAGTTCTTGCAAGAGTTTGACTTTTTCCTCTCGAAGTTGCTGTAGTGTTTCGTTTTGATTGTTGTAAAGTTCCATGATTTTCTCCAGCTCCTTGTGCAACTGTATATAACTTGGTAGTCCTTTCTCTTCTAGCTCTTCATTGGCAGTTGCTAATTGTTGCCTTAGGGATTCTACTTCGGTCTTCCACTTGTCCTGATTTTTCTCTGCATTCTCTCTTTCGTCCTTTAGTTGTTCAATCTCAAGTTGAAGTTGTTTTCTTTCATTTATATATTTCTTTCTCTCTTCTTGTATCTCTAGGAGTAACTGCTGTCTTTCTCTTTCATTTTGTTCAAGAGCAGATATTGCTTCTTGGCAAATGATATCGCAAGTTTCTATATCCGTAGTGTCACTAAACATGGAATCTCTTCTAGCATTCTCTTTGTCTTGCTTCTGTCCTTGGTTCTCGTGTAAACCTTTTTTTTCGACTGAGAAGTCTTTGATGTTCTGAGAAAGATGAGGGTTAGATGGAATGTCGACTTCCTTTCCGATAAATATGGAGCTTTGCAATCCATTTGCTGCAGATGAAAACTCTTGAATTCGTAGCAGCTGTTCCATATGCGCTGCCTGAGAAAGCAAGTGTTTCCAATAGTCTATGTCACTATCTGGAAATTTATTTAGATTACTGTATAGTAGATGTTCTGCATCAGACATCCTGAATAGTCAACAAATCATGTGATGTCTCTCGTTTCCCACCAAAATCAAACCAAAATTCAACCGTTGAATGTCCCCATAAGAGAAGTCTTGTCCTTGACGTGTCCAACGACTGTTTGGTAGTTTGATGGCTCAGTTACGAGAACATGGAACAGAAATATGGAAATATTTGGACGGAAAGCACCTAGAAGCTCTAGAAGTGAGAGAAGACAATGTTTCAATATTTGATTTAATTATAACTATGCCATTCGTTACATAGGTTTCTCTTGCAACAAAAACTGCCGCACTTTCATATACTGGCGTTGTAGAAAACTGGAGAATACGTCACCGAATCAAGATATCTCATGTCGGTTTGGTCCTTTGTTTAAGTGAAGGGCCACAATTGGTATGAATATTCTCCTTCTTACTGCCCTTACTCAACTCATCTATTGTTCAGTATGAAGACGACAAACCTCATCCTTGTGCAACCTTGGAATGCTGGATAGATCCTTTTAAATTAGTATCACAGAGACCATCTGAAGCTGTGAGTGCGGCCTTGCAAGGACAATACGAAAGATGGCAACCAAAGGCACAATATCATTTTGTCACGGAACCAACATTGGATGACGTACACAAGCTTTGCTTGCAACTTCGAAGTGAGGCCAAAGATGAACGAATCCTGTTTCATTACAATGGTCATGGAGTTCCTAGACCTACAATAACTGGAGAGGTAAGTCTGGAAACTTAGTTATCTATATTTCATGGCTTTACTCAGTTCTGTAGATTTATCTGTTTAGTGAGAACTTCACACACTATGTGCAACTTTCCCTTTTTGAACTTCAAAGTTGGCTTGGGACTCCGTCTGCATTCGTCTTTGATTGTTCGAATGCAGGTTTGATAGTTTCATCCTTTCTTGAGTTTGCGGAAAGAAGAGACAAACTCAATTCTACCTCAAATACGAATTTAGATCAAGCAGAGGATAAGAAACTTGGAAATGATAAGGATGGTTGGAAAAAGGAGCTCAAATCATTTTCTGAAAGTATTATATTTGCATCATGCGGAGCAGAAGAGACACTTCCAACTAATCCGTACTTTCCCGCAGACATTTTAACATCTTGTTTGACTACTCCTATTCAAATGGCATTTCGATGGCTCTTGCCCCGATCTTTAGTTTCAGGAGTACGCTTAGAAATGCTGGACCGCATTCCTGGAAAACTGAATGATAAGAAGACAATGCTGGGAGAACTTAATTGGTAAGAAATATTTCCTCATTCAGAACAAGAGACTGAGTTATTAGGGTTTTTACGGCTGTAACAGATTGCATCGCATGGAATTCACTCCCAAGAGCTCTCTTTCATAGACTGTTTCGCCAAGATCTATTAGTAGCATCTTTGTTCAGAAACTTTCTGTTAGCCGAACGTATTCTCAAGTCTCTCAATTGCACACCAATTACACATCCTCGACTTCCTTCTATGAGTCATCATCCTTTATGGCATGCATGGGATTATATGATGGAGCTCTGTCTTTCTCAGCTTCCTTCATTACTGTCAACTGATGAGAAAACAGGGCCTGGAAAGGATTACTTGGAGGATAACGGTCCCTGCAAGAATGAAGAAATAACTAGAGATATTATTCTGGGGGAAAGAATGAATACTTCAGCATCCTATATATCCATTCCATTTTTTGAGCATCAGGTGAGAGGTTTTCAAAAGTCTTATTGAACGAATTCATTGATATATTCAGCTATCTGCGTTTGAGACTTATTTAATGATAGAAAGTGAAAAACCTACTGTCCCTGAGCAGCTGCCAATAGTTTTGCAGGTTCTACTGAGTCAAAATCATCGCAAGCGAGCACTTAATCTAATAGCGAGGTTCTTAGAATCGGGAGATTGGGCAGTTGACTTGGTTCTTTCCGTTGGAGTATTTCCTTATATTCTCAAATTGCTACAGAGCTCCTCGCTGGAATTACGAAAAGTATAAAAGATTTCTATGTTTGCTTTTGCTGTCTAACATATTCAATAGGAGTTGGTATTCATATGGGGAAAAATAATCTGCCAGGATCGTTCATGTGTTGCTGATCTAGTGAGAGAAAAGGGTCACATTTATATGTTGGACTTTTTAGATACGGATGAGGAAGAAGCCTATGAAAGCCAAGTGATGGCGCTGTTCATGTTGTCCGTAGTTTCCGGCTTTGCTCCGAAGAAACTGATCGAAGTAAGTTGTTATATATCGTCGTTGTTCATATGAAGTCTAAAAGATATAGTCTCGTGCATTGGACACTGTAATATCCAAAACAGTTTTCTCTAAGGATGCTCGGGTTAGAAGATGGTCCTTTTTGTTTTTCTCTAAATTTATCAAAAATTGTCCGCCGATAGCTCAAGAGCTCTTTGAAAATGATGATTTCATAAGGACTACTTTAACAGTATTAAGAAGTGATGAATCTCCAGCTAATCGTGCCTCCGTATTGTATTTTTTTGAATTCCTTCCTCCTGGAATGCCTTTTCAATTGGAACTCTACGAAGACTTTTTGTTAATAAGAGATTTGGGTGTAGATCTTGGAAATATTGCTCTTGGCTTCATCATTAGCATCATCGAAGAGAAAAGTGACGATGCATCTCCTTTGGTTAGAAGAGAAGTAGTCAAGTTGACTGCTAGAACTATCAAGTCGCTACATGATGGTGATCCTAATATAGTAGGATATTGTATGGAGAAGAATCTTGTAGAAGATCCTTTGGGAACTTTTTTACTTCAAGTTCTCCTCTATCTTTCAGGCGATCCTCAGATAGAGGTTTCTTCCTTTGCATCCGAAGTTTACAAGGACTTGACAGAAACATTCTTTCGAAATGAGCGTCAAACTATCAAAGAAGGAGGTAATCAAACCCCAAATTCGAATAGTTTATAATTGAACTGATTCGTTCGTAGAAACAAAGCCTTCTTCAGGAAATTGCAATAGCTCTTGCTCAAGTTTTACTCCGGATATCAAAAATGCGTCTCTTCCTCGGGTTGTCTCGTTGGAAGGAATTGCACAACAAATGGAAGCATTCAAGATTCGTTCCACCACAGACGATGATGATGTTGACTATAACGTTATCGATAACGAGTCACAAAATGGCGACAAACAAAGTCAACATATTGGAAATGCATGGAGGCTTCCATCTTTGTATGATTGGAGTCAAGGTGAGATTATGAATCTTCGGATTTCTGAAAGCATCAAAGGAGACCGGTCTCCTCAAAGTATATTTGAAAGTCTCTACAATAGCAATAAGCAAATGGTTTATCTGCCGGAGATTCTTGACGAAGGGTATCTATTATCTGATAACTCTGTTTATATTCATCAACATCACGTGGAGAGCTTACAAGAACATTTAACTTTGGATTTGGGAGGCTCCCCAATAACATGTCTAAAGTTCTCACCAATGTGTTCTCAGCTCATTGTAGGAACTCGCAATGGGGAATGGAGCGAATGGAATCCAGAAAGTGGAACTCAACAACTCTCGGCTTCTTGTGGAAACAGGGAAATCTGTGCTATGCGTGTTATTGGAGAGGCTGGAGGAAGAATCACGTCTTATACCCGTTACGCATTACTAACAGCATGTTCGGACAGTACAATTATGCTATGGAGAGTTGACAGGTACAATCAAGATATTCGAATGGCCTTCAGTTGTCGATGTTGGTCTCAATTCGATGATATGGAAGAAAATATTGACTATTCTAAAGCTTACATTTCTAAGAAATTTGCAATCTCATGGGAACCTTATCATGCAAGAATTGCAACTAACCGAAGGAATCCGGGAGTTATCAGGTTCTGGGACCTTCCTCAGGAGATGTGTTTCGCAAGATGTAGAGTTCCATTAGATTCTTGCATAAATAGCCTCACATGGACCGGTTCAATAGCCAACATGGGTCCTCAGTGTCTTTTTGGCGGTACCGATAACGGAAGTCTATTTACCGTTGACATGAGGACTAAAAACTCCATCGATTCGATTCCTATTGAGCAATCAATACACAATGACGCAATTATTCGAGTTCTTGGCCAATCTTCCAGCACAGGAGGTCATCTGTTATCTGCTTCTAAAGACGGTGTGGTCTGTGTTTGGGACCCACGAAAGCTCTCAACTGAACTAGAAGCAGCAACGACATTGCAACTCGGACAAGTTGGATTTCTTGCAGCTCATACTTGTCTGCCCTTATTTGCGTGTAGGACAACTGAAAATAATGTTGATATTTTCAATACTCAAGGTGAACTACTTAAGAGCCTGGAAATATCAGGTTGTGCGGAAGAGAAGAGTCGCGTCAATTGGATTACATTTGATATTGAACAACCTTATATTGGTATAGGACAAGAAAACTCTATTGTCAGTATCTATTCCTCGAACAAGGCACAAAAATGATCAAAGATTCAAAACCGGTTGTAGAAAAATAAATTCTCGTCAGTCAGCGCTTCTGATATCTGTCTTATCTTGAGCCTTCAAAGACATAAACCTTGTTTCTCAAGAGTTTACTATTAAGGCAATGTTTCTTGCTGTTCTCTTACCAAAAATAGGAAAAGGTCAATCCCAACGCCAAGAAAAACATGAAAGTCGAGTGTGGTTGATTAATACCCAACAGTATACAAACAAGCAAGACAATTAGAAGCAAAAATAAAACTAGTCTCAAAATTCTTCATCCAAATAAAATTGAAACAGAAGCTGAACTTTATACTTACTTGTGAGTAGCTAAACTTATTCCTGGCTTCAGAATACCAACAGTCTCCAGTCTCGACATAGTCTAAAAAGGGATTAAAAAATGCTTTGTCACTTTATTTATTTTGCAAATAGATAATTCCGATTGAATAGAGTTTAACATGAAAATGTGCAAGAGAAGGAAGATAGATCAAGTTACATCGAAAAGAATACAAAGTGCTGCTTTCAATGATACTAAAGTATAAATTTTTCAAAAGTTTTCCACATATTTTCGAATCTCATGAATCAAACTGTTAACACTTGGTAAAGTATTTTGTAAAGAAGTATGCTTTTCTTGGACTGCCTGATAGATCTCTCGATAGCTTGTTAATAGTCTTGTCATGGCCTTCTTTCTTACATCCTTTCCTCTTTCAAAGTTTGGAAAGTTATCCAACGTGTTGTCTCGAATATGTTCCAAACTCTGTTTCCAATTTGACGAAAATTCATTTAAAACTTTCTTGAGTTGAGATTCACTAACAACTGTGGAATGATCCTTGGAATATCGACTAGACAACGAAATTACATACACAAATAAATCATCATACGGAAGATGAACTCACTTAAATAATGCAATAAAATCTGCAAAATGCTCTTCCAATTCCAATTCTACAATTGTGCTAATCTGTTTGGATAAAATGGAATCATAGAAAGAATATTCTTCTGTTTGCTCAAGCTTTCGTTCTTCCAGGACGAGGCAGATTAGGTCCAGATTATTCACTACAAACAATGAACGAGACTTTTTCCTAGAATAGTAATTTCCTATTCTGTTCAATAAACTAAGATATTCCATTCGCAATCGTTTGATACTTTCTTCCAACATTTTATCGTTGTCTTTCATCTCAACCACAACTTGAATTAGTCCTGAAGCGTATTCTATATAGCGTCTAGTAAGTGCTAAAGGAGATACATCTTCCTACAAAGGAATGAACAGAAACAGCAGCAAAATCGAAACTGCTTACTTGGCCAGGAAACAAAAATTTAGAGGATGTTTGTGTTACACTTTGTATACTTTGTTGTATCAGTTCTTGAAAACGAGGCTTTACCAAAATGTCCATTTTTACAAAGAACTCATCCATGACAGAAATCTCACGCTTCGACATGACACTCCGAAACAGTTCATTCTGTTTCATGATGAGTAAACAGCCAAAAATGTCATATGTAGATGGTAAATGTCTTTCAAATATGCCAAAGCATAGAATAAACACATCCTTTAGTATCTGTGCAACTAGACTTTCACATTCTCGATCAAAAAGTTCCAAAGTAAAAAGAAATTCGGACGTGCAAGTGTCAACCAAAAGCTTAGTCAAACAACGAAATACTTCCTCTATAAACAACCTAATTGAAAAGCTTAAATAATTGTGCAAAAGCTGCCATTTGCTGTTTACCTTTGACGGCGTTCTTTGGCGATGGCTAAAACCACTGCCGGTTCTTCCAATCTACGCAAAGACTCTATGCGGTTCCCTAAGACAAATGCACTCGTACTGTTTGCTGAAACAACAGAACTTCGAAAGTTTGGACCTAACCAACTTGCTTCGATTAAATTTTCTCCTTTGAGATTCACTTCCTCCCTTAATGTTAGTAATCCATCCATATACTTCCTAAACAGACTTTGATAGACTCCAGATATTACGGAAACATATGAATTTTGTATTTCCTTATACATCTTTGGAGTACACCGACGAAGAAATAAGAAATATTCTTTTTGCTTCAATAAAACATTTTGCTGAATAATTTGCACATTAGTGTTCGGATTCTGCAACATTTGTATTTTCGCTTGCAAATGGTCTCTTACTTTCTCACTTGCACGACTTGCTATTTTCTGAATAAATGGTTGAACATCTTTCATTACTGTAGATTCACGAGTTTCAGGTTTTGTGAGAAACTGAACCTTCTCTTGAAGTTCTATTAGACTCTGTGCAAATTGTTTGCTAGAAGGATGAGATTCTATTATTCCTGAAACTAAGTCCGAAGATAATGTAATATTTTCTAAAAACTGCAAAATAGTGCCATATGAATACTTTTGCAGCAACAAATGCTCATTCAGTGACGCTGCTTCTTGACAGTATTCTTGGGTATTCTTTGATAACATTCCTAAACGACTGGACCAGTTAGTTATATGCTGCTCTATTTCATTCAATTCTGCCTCGCATTGTAACACTTGCTCACGAAGTTTCACAACTTTACTTCCTTCACTTACATATTCCTCCACACAGTTCGACTCTGCCTCTCTAAGAGAGTTCTGAATAACTTCCAAGGAATCAGTAACACTATTTCCACTGTTGAGTGCTTCCAATAAACTATTCAAAATGCTTGGAGAAATCACAGCAGCCGAGTTGTCTGGGATATCGTTGCCTTTGAACTCAATCTTTATATCTTCGACTGAAGAAAGTGTCTCTTCTACCCTCTCTCTCAAAAGCGTTTCAATTGCTTCCCATTCTTGTTGAGTAAAACAAGGAATCTGAGCTAAGCTCGGGTTAATATCAAGATTGAACAAAAGGACGTGAAAACTTACTCAAAGTCTCCAACTCTTCCGTCTGATCCATCAATTCTTCAATTCGGCATTTATGTTTCTTATATTTCACCAAGTTGGAAACTCTTATTCAGGCAACCGTAACAAACATTGTAAGTGTCAATATTGTAAAGTGTATTGTTACAGAGTGCTTTTGAGTAGACACTTGTTGAAATGGAATAATTGCAGGAGGAACGTTGTGTTTACTTCTTGTGCTAACACGAGTCTATACAGTTGGACATTTGTTGCTCAACAAGGTGGTTCAAACAATTCCTCAAAGGCCAAATCAGGTCGTACACCGAAAAACAGCAAAAAATCTACGAGTAAGAGTGCAAAATCGGGAGAGCTTGAGAACAATTCGAACTTGTCAAAGGATAAGAAACAAGAACTGACAACTCCAAGCGCCAGTTCCCGTCGTCAAGGTGTAGGCTTGAATGATATTCCTGTAGATCTTGGTGAAGTAATTTCAGATCCATTATTAGAAGAGAATGAGGTGACAGAGTTGCCAACAGACGAGAACAGTTGGAGACATGCCGTGGAATATGCGCTTGAAGAAATTCACTCACAAGTCAAGTATTCAAAGTCACAGTTTTCATGGATGAAGCCTTTTACAAACACGTCAAAGAATTCTCTTCTATGTGAACGTTGTGAAGGAATTGGAATGATGACTTGTGAATACTGTCATGGTCAAGGCTTTGTAAGATTTGGTCCAGGAAATAATTTTCGGATAAGATATCGACAGATTGAAGTAGTCCTTCCTCGTCGCGTATGGGGTGATTTATATTATTGTCCAGTTTGTGGGGGCTTAAGAAGAGAGCGTTGTATTTCATGTTGTGGAAGTGGAATTGTACAGAATACAACAAGTATTCCAACGGAAGAAGAAAGATTGGAAAGTTTGAAGAAGCAGCAAGTTCCTAAGAGAGGAAAACATAGAATATATTTCTTACGAGATATAAACAAAGAAATGGAAGAGAAATTACAGCAACATGAAAAGCAACAACGCCAACGACCTTCGTCGAATGAAGAAGATATTGACTTTTTGGATTAGAACTTTGTGAAATTGGTATCATAAATGCTACATTTTATGCTTGTGAAGAAAGAAATTCGTTCACTAAACGAGTAAAATGATCAGGTTCCTCTGCGATCAGCCAATGACCTGAATTGGAAATTGTCTTTATCGCAGCGTTTGGAAAGTAATGTCGGATAATTGATTCGTGAATATTCGGTTGAATATAAGGCGAATTCTCTCCTCGTATGAATAACGTTGGTCCTCGGAATACTCTTTCAGCTGCTGTAGATGGAAAGCCCAACATGGCTTCCATTGAATCAACCAAAGAATGAAGATTAACTCGCCATTTGTAATATCCTGGCTTTTCATCATCGGGAACAAGATTGGTTAACACAAACTGTCTCACTCTCTCATTAGTAAGTCCTTGTTGCTCCAAAGCATTGTCAACTTCACTAGAGCAAGGTTTCCAATTATTCTATTTAAAGTCAAGATACTTATTACCTTCTAGATTTACACTGATGAGGCTTTGTCTTTGCCATTGCATAAACTGCTTCTGTTGGAAGGTTCTTATCCATCGATTCTTGTTGATAGGCCACCGGAGCAATATCCACCACCACAAGTTCAGAAACCCAATCTGGATTCTCCAGTGCAAAGTGCATACCTACCTATCGGAGGTTACTCGACAAGTCACACTCGTCCACTTTGAAATTATCTTACTTTTCCACCCATACTATGACCCAGAATACAGGCCTTAGTAATCCCGTTATCCTCAAGAAAACATTTGACGTCTCTGACCATTGCTTCATAAGTCATTTCCTGTACATGTGGACTGGCACCGTGGTTCCTTAGATCCACGGCATAAATTTCTCTCTCAGGTGCTTACAAAGAATCACTTGGAACAACTTGAAAACGAGAAGAATCTTACCAAAATCGTCTCGCTTTAAAACGGAACGATACGTATTTCCTGAGGCTAATATACCGTGAAGAACTATCACGGGAGGAAGTTTCCCTGTCTGGACTCCCAATTGACTGGACGCCTTCTTTGGTTCCAACTTGTAATAAGACAGTGGAACAACGCAGCCTCCTCCTTTTCTTTCTGAAGTTGATAATATTTCAGAGTTGTTTTGATATCTCTTAGTTGTTTGTAACTGTCGAAACTTTATATGTTTGTTTATGGTTAAACCAATCCAATTCTTTGCATGTTTCCACAACATATTTGCAATAAATCGTTTGGTATTGCATAATTCAGCTGTTATGTCGACTGACTTGGAAGGACCATCTTCAAGTAGTCTACCACTACAAACAAGATATATTGGGATAAGCAGACGTCTGTATCTGTCTGGATATTTGGGACTACCGATATTATGGCTTGTTCATATTCTATTGTTTCAGTACTCTTCGGTTGCCAAGCTTCAATTAGGTGCAAGTGTGAAGCAAGGTAAGTTATTGAGTTGATTTCGGATCCTATGGACTTGGTTTTTGTAATTGTAGATATTCACAAAAGTAAGGTGGCTCTAACTATAGTCACTGGTTTATTCTTGGTATGGCTAATATTTTTGAGAATATTAAAAGGAGGACCTCAAACAATAGAGTTTTTCTGAAAGCTTCCTTGTACTACCTTTAAGAGTTGTTAGTATATATTTGTACGAAAACTTAATCATTTCTATTTTTATATCAAAATCGTTGGCCAGCTGCAAAGAATAGAAATGTTGACTGGTCATGCTTTTACGTATATTTTCCCATCAGTGTCGAGTCCAAGTCTTTCGCTCAAGTTTCAAAAGAAGTTGTGTTTAGGGTTGTTTGCGTTTCAACACAAAAGAGGGTGTTCGTTGCACAGAAAGAATACGCCTTGGCTTTTGTTTTGGAGGAACTATGTGACTATACCAAAGGTTAGTGCTGATTTCACAAGATTCGACTGGAGGTGTTCGTTGACTAGTAGTGGAGAAAATAAACTACAAAATTGTATCATAGTCGGAGTTGATTGCATCTCAGAGGCGAGTGATTTCAGTTTAGAGGAAACTATGTCGGAACTTCAAGAGTTATGCCAAACGGCAGGACTTTGTGTATTAGCAAAGACATATCAGAGACTGGAGACTCCTAACCCCGTAACTTTTGTGGGAACTGGAAAAGTAAACGAAATTAGAAATCTTCTCGTACTCCATGACTGCGATACTGTGGTATTTGATTGTGAGCTCTCACCTTCACAACAGAAGAACTTGGAGCGCAAGTTGGCAAAGGACAAACAGACAGTTATTGTCTTGGATAGAACCGCTTTGATTTTGGATATTTTTGCACAACACGCCAAAACGAGAGAAGGGAAACTTCAAGTAGAGTTAGCTTTGAATCAGTATCGTTTACCCAGACTCACAAGAATGTGGACTCATCTAGAAAGACAGTCAGGTGCTGGTGGTGTTGGACTTCGTGGACCAGGAGAGACTCAAATTGAGTCAGATAGACGACTGCTTAGCAGCCGTATTTCACAACTTAAGGATGACTTAGAGTATGTTCGTTCACATCGAGCGAGACAACGAAAGAAACGAAGGCATTTTGAAGTTCCTGTAGTCTCCCTTGTGGGATATACCAATGCTGGAAAGAGCACATTATTAAATGCCTTAACTAACGCTGGAGTTTTGGTACAAGACAAGTTGTTTGCCACTTTAGATCCAACTACTCGTAGATGTCGTTTGTCTGGACTTCATGTTCATCCAGATATTCTTATGACAGATACAGTTGGCTTCATCCAAAAACTTCCCACCACTCTAGTTGCAGCATTCCGTGCCACATTAGAAGAAATAGCTGCGGCTGATATTCTCTTACATGTGGTTGACATTTCATCTCCGTCTTCCTACTCTCAGCAGAAAGCAGTGATGGAAGTTTTAAGAGAGATTGGAGCAGCTGAAAAGAATATGGTAACAGTTTGGAACAAAATTGACCGCTTTCAAGGCAGCACCGATTCTATCCGCTTAAAAGCTGCTCAGATGGATAAACATGTTGCTGTTTCAGCAGTTACTGGTGAAGGTCTTCAAGACCTTGTTTATATTTTAGAAGAAACTCTTAGTTCTCTACTTGTTCCAATTCAAGCTTTAATACCTTATAATAGATGTGATCTATTGCCACGTATTCATCAATACAGCATTTTGGATGTTGAAGACTATAGACCCGATGGCATATATATTCTCGGTCGTTCAACCCGAAATGTTGCTCTTCTACTTGCAGAGTATCGTTGTGTTGAGGACGAAGAGTCTTTGTACTTGTGTTCTAACCATTCCAGTAATGAAAACAGCATCGATATGGAGCAAGTTGAAGAGGAACAAAAATGGAAAAGATTGGCAAAAGGACGCCACCATCAAAAAGCAGCGAGAATTGGAACTTATTCTGTGTAAATTCCAAGTCAGGGCTAATAAAGCGTTGTACATGTTGTGATTAATATAAACGGAATTGAAAATTCTCAAAACTCGGGACTCTCAGTTATGTTCGTACTTGAGACACTATTGTGATGAGGGAGGCCCTGGAAGAGGCTCGAGCTCTGCAAGTTACGAATTTGAAACATACAAAACCACTCAAAATGGAGAAATCAAATAACTTTAATAAGTATTATCTTTAAAATGATTGTGTCTCGTATCTTCCTTCCATTATAATTGTCAGAGATGAAAGATATTTATACACTTCAAATAATCATGACACTCTGCAAGAATCTAAATATTCACGATTGTTGTTCGTTCCATTTCTCGGATCTGCTAATGTTACACGGGGTCGATTCGTTTGTTGTGCAGTTGCCAGTAATCTCTCACGATCCTTCTCATCTTGTAGTACTTCCTCCTTTCTCTTCTGATATGCTTCAGGAAAAGACTCTCTAAGAAAACGTTCCAAGGATTTCCTCCTCTCTAAACGAACTCCGTTTGAATAATCGTGTCGACAAACTGGACAATGAAAGTCAAGTAAAATAGCACGACTAATACATTTTCCACAAAACCTATGACCACAAGGAAGAGCCATCGGCTTATACAAGAGAGAAAGACAAATAGGACAATGATACTGTTCCATATTTGACAACTCTGAAGGACGCTTTTTAACCAAAGATACAATAATGGAGCCTCGACAACCCAACTCTTCCAAGGTCTTTGCCAATGTTGAATGTACAAAAGGTTGTGACTCGACTTTCAAACGTAAATATTGTTTACCAACAGATAAATCGCACAACTTGTCATGCTTCTTCAGAATCTTTCGAAAAGCTGTTATATTCACATTCACATATTGTAGTAACCTTAACGCCTCTTTGTAGACTTCAACTGTTGAATTGAGCTTATCAATGTAGGTAATATTATCTTCTACTTTTTCATTCAAAGGTGCTAGTGAAGAATAAATTGCAGTATTTTCTAGATTAGAATTATTTGCAACATGAGCGAAACCATTCAAGGTTCTCAAGTCTGAAGATACTTCAAGTCTGCTAACCTCTCTAGCCTTTTGAGAACGAATAGGAAATAATTTTTCCTTGAACGACTTGAAAGAAGAGACAAGTTTCGACTTGGACTCTTGTTTCTCTAAATATTCATAGCGTTGAAGAAGCGCTTTTGCTCTCGGGAGGAAAAACCGGTTTACTTTCTCTAGTTCCTCGTCCAGATGATGAAAGAACGCCGCGTCTTTAGGGTCAATATACACAATATTCGTGGCAAATTCTTCTTCATCCAAAATATTCTTCTTTTCTTCACGTAATATTTCTTCAACTTTGTCCTCTGCAACGTCACCAGAAACTTGTAAACGCGCGTCAACAGGTGTTCTCTGCGAATGATTAGTTCCCGTTTCAGTAGCAATTTTTGAGTCCATTTTTACAGGTGTCAATATTTGTGGTACGCCACTTT
This sequence comes from Galdieria partita, assembly GCA_025991245.1. Taxonomy (NCBI): domain Eukaryota; phylum Rhodophyta; class Bangiophyceae; order Galdieriales; family Galdieriaceae; genus Galdieria; species Galdieria partita. Next base: position 217,658 of record BQMJ01000012.1, read on the forward strand.
CAAGTTTTCTTGAGCTTTCCGCGTCTCCTTTAGTTTGGAGTGTTACTAGAGACGAGTCGGACAAGTCTCCTTCCATCACCAATGGCTGCTGAGGAAACAACTTTAAGTGTTTGTTTTTTCGCCTCAAGTCCTTCTTTAGGTTTCTATAAGACACATACTGTTTTGCATAGTCTTCCTCGGACTCTGCCACTATACGGTCCAATTGGTGAGCAAACTTCATTGTTGACTTCACAACTTGAATTTTCACATCCAAAGCAAAATGAATCTAAATTGAATCTTCAGTTTGTGGGAAAAAAATGTTACGAACGAATTTTACTGCGTTCCTCGCAGGTGTAACGGTGGCTAGTTCAGCTGGTTATGTGAAATTGCAGAGAGACGTAAAATATGCAGGAAGTGTGCTTACTTCAAGTATAGAAGAATGGTCTAACGAGGTATGAAGTTAATATTTTCTTTAAGATTGAATTGCCTTGTCGTCATAGGTTACTCAAACCACACAGGAATTGGACTGTAAAGTTCAATTCTTGGAAAAAGAATTGAATCGAGTCAGAGGATTGGCTTCAGTTGGAAATGAAGTCAACTTGGATCGAGGAATGCATAGTAAGGAAGGGGGAAGTAATAGTTGAAGGAACAAAGTGCTAACAGTCTGTAAGAGTCTATTTGAGCCCCCTTTGTCTTAGTCCTTATTTATGTACTCAATATTTTTGCGTGTTAGTTTTGGTCTTCCATTTGAGTGACAAAGGATTCAAACAATATGTTTCGTACTTATAAAGAACAGTCAAAGTTTAAGCTGTCGTATCTTGTCGTGCTTCCATGGCTTTCACTAAGTGAAACAGAGTTTCACAATAGGGTACGGACAATCCTATCCAGCTTCTCAAGTAATACAGATTCGAAGAAGTTACTTACCATATTTTCTCGCGAGATGTGCAACTGCTCCATTCAACGCCTCTATTTCAGTCGGTCTTCCATTCTGGATGTCTTGAAGAGTCGAACAAATATTTCTGGAACTGTTCTAACAAAGGATTAGAATCAAGTGCTTTTTCAGTAGCACTACTGACTTTAATAGTTTCTGATATTTGAACCATAAGATCAGAATGATCCAAGATAATGCCACTTCTTTCTGCAGTCCGTACCTTTGATATTGTATGTCAATTGAAAGAAATAACTTGTTTCCGCACTTACAATTTCCCAACAAATTCCTTCAAATAGACTTTCAGGTATTCTATCTGATAAGAGTCCATTTCTTACACGAATAATAGTAGCCAATGGATTAATCACACAATTTACCTAGTTCACTTTGAACAGAAGTTAGAAAAATGATATTCAACTCAATACTGCAAGTTTTTTCCACATTTCCTTTCTTGCATCAACAGAATTCAATAACTCTATTGGCAAGTTTTGCTGTTTCAAAATATCATGAAGGAACTGAAGGTTGGCATTTAGCTCAGGTGAGTATGTTAGTGTATCTGCAAATATAGTTCTCCCAGATGACCAATGAATGATCTAAAGTCGATAAGATGATTTTGGAAAATATTATCGCAATATCATTCCTACCGTCCTGGAATTGATCCTTTCTACAGCTTCATACGTGATTGCAGCAGCTGCACGGTTAGCTCCAACAAAAGAAGCAACTGTTTCAAGGTTTCCAATACCATTACAAAAAGAAACAGCTACTCCCTTGGAAGATAATAATTCTGTGCAATTCTCCTTAACAAGTATGAGATATTGAAAAGTTTCCAAGTGCCGATATTCATACCAAAGCACTTTTCAAGTGGTACTGTTTAACACATAGCAAAAGGATGTCTGCATAGCCTTGAAGTTTCTCAGAAAGTTGTTTTAAGTTCGAGAACGAAGGACAATGAAAACAAACTGTATTAGAAGTATTCAGCATTGTTCTGTTATTCTTGTCAAAAACATATGCGGCCGACGTTTTATCTTCCACAATAATTCCCTTTTCGTTAATTGATTGTGCACTTTCTTCAGTTCTCGTAACAAGAAACGCTTTACATAAAGACTTTTTTTGCAGTTGAGTCAAGTGGAAGCACCACCATAGACCTAAGCTCCCATTTCCTACAACCACCAAACTTTTCATCTTTTTTGCGTTAATGCAAACTTTTCTCAACAGAGTTAAAGCATTTCTAGTTAACTTTCCTGGGACCACTTTGGTAACTGGGTTGCTATGTTATCTTATAATCTTGCTTTATATATTTCAGACGCTCTCAAAGACCGGTAGTTCCTTTTATTGTATTTCTCCAACTCAAGTTTTCGTTTCTTATCGAGGTATGCCTTGTAGATTCTTGTTGCCTCGTTGTCTTATTCTATGAAGTTTATTCTTTATTGACTGCTCCATTCTTTCATTACGGCTTTTGGCACTTGTTATTTAATATGGTTGCGTTGTTAGGACTCGGTCCTGTTGTTGAAAGTCGAAAAGGTTCTATATTGTATGGGCTTATTTGTTTTCTTTTGTTGCTGGTTTCAGAAAGTTTCTTTCTAATCTTTGAGCTATGCTTGTACATACTGAGTCGATATTTGTTTGTGATTCCTATTTCCGAGTCTTGCGTTGTGGGTCTTTCAGGGTTGTTATTTGCCTTACTCGTCATTGACTGTAATCAAGTTTCCGTGAGAACAGTGCAATTATTCAACAGGATACCTATTCGTTCTCAATGGATTCCATGGATGCTTTTGTTGCTTATTCAGGCTATTTTACCTGACATTTCCTTTTTAGGTCATTTAGGTGGCATTGTTGCGGGTTATTTATATGTTCTTGGAGGGTTTAAATGGATTCTTCCTTCTTGTGAGAGACTTCACCGGTTGGATGATAATAATTGGTTTGCATATATGAACAGTTTTGTTTTGCATAATGATATTTGTTGTTCAGCTACACAGCCAAGTCGGTGTGTTTCCAACGCAATCCTGTCATATCATTCCCTTTGTCCTTCTATTGTTCGTAATTGGTTTACCTGGAAAGTTAATTCCTCTGAAGATATTCGTTTTCCTGGTAAAGGCCGTCGTTTGGGAGATGACTCTTCTATTCTACTGATATCTGCAGACCTGAATAAAGCGCAGTTACCAAGAAAGGAATCAGAAAAGGTAAAACCGGATGAACAAATGATGTCAGTCAAAACAGAAGACTATGGCAGTACATCGACAGAACAACTGAACGATAGTTGAGGACTTTATTCAAAGGATGGAGAATGCTTTTAATGAACAACGTTCATCTCTCTTCATTGGAAAGGGTTTCTTTAAGATACTGTTACAAATATCTCAATCAATACCAATTCTTATTGAAGACTAGCCATGATCTGAAAGTAGGCTTCTCAAGTTGTATCAATGGCTGAGCTTCATTTACAAGTGGACAGAGTTGTTTCTTGCTGTATTGATGAATGGAAAAGTTGTTGAGTGCACTTCAAGGAATGATATACTCATTAGATGATTGACTTGATTATTCGACTCGCATGAGAAGATGATAGGGTGATACTTTCAAATGTCCCATTTCATCCGTAATAAGCTGATAGAATTGTCATCTTGTTTATTCAACCATCCAATCACTTCATTTGTCTTTTTCTTTTGTCGTTTGTTATTGTAGGTTAAAATCTTATGGCCTGAAACTCATCCAAGCAAACTTTTGAATCTGCTGAGAAGCATTGAACAACACTTGAACAGGATGGGCCCTTTCAGTCCAACGTCAATGCTTCCAAGTACTCCTCCAATGTGATTATACCAAGAAACACCTGTGATAACATTTCCAATATCGACTCAATCATTTAGTGAGACGGATGTAAAGCTATCAGAATAACAGACTTTAAGCTTCATATTGTTTCCACATACCCAGTAATTTGTAGAGCTACTTGTGAAAACGGCACAATACTTCCCAGTTATATTACAAAGAAGTCCTAAAGAGTATTAGATTGTCTAGGTTGGAATCATGAAAATTGTAACTGTTTGTTATTGTTGGAGTTCCCTAATATGAACTCGAACTAGTATAATATAAAACAGATAGTGGAATATCTGAACTTCTAGTTACGGATACCAGAGAACATTGAGCATTGAAAGATGCTTATAGAGGTAAAAATTCAAAACATTCATCTTTATCAAACTTTTTACTTGGAAAATAAGGAATGCATAATCTTTGTAAAGAAGATAGGCGCATTTTGTACATCAAAAGAAATGTTGTCTTGCAAATATGAAGGCAGTTTTTGACAAATACCGTTCATCTGAACAGGAACATACTCAATTTCTTCTTGTTCCTCATCGATAAATAACTCGAATGTAATGGATCTATCTTTTGACTCATTTGCAATATCGCACTTGTGATATTCTCTGTTATTGTGTTTGCTACAATATGTGTTCATTCTGGTCAACTTGTGAACCAGTCTACGAAATTCATTGTCATCAGACGATGGAAGGGTTGATTGCTGCATTGCACTTTGTTGTACTGTCTCATAATCCTTCTTTAGTTTACTCCAACTGGCTATTATTCGCTCTCTTTCAGCTTCGCCTTCATAGAACTTTGCTTTCCATTCCAATGCTTCCGCTTCTAGATCTTTGTTTTCCTGTTTGACCAGTGCAAGTTCCTCTTTTAAATCTTGTTGCTCTTTCATTTCTTTCAGTTTTTCTTTAAGTCGGCAATTTTCTTCCTTGAGTTGACTAATCACAATTTCAGAAGCCTTTAACTTTTCTTCTAAACTTTCTTTCAAAAATCCCACAACATTGGTTTTATCGGCAAATCGTACTTGTCGTTCTCTTTTGCCATTTATGGTCGCTCTTTCCGAAAGCTCATTGGTCTCAAAAAAATCAACTAAAGCTGTACGTTTATGTTCTCTGGCGGAGTTTTCCACCGCTTGGTTCGAATAGGCATTGGAAGGGATAGAGTTTTCTTGCTCAATGGGGTCAAGTGGCGTATATGAAGGTATACTTTCTTTGTTTGTTTTCTTCTTTCTCTTATAACGCTTTCCCAAGAAGCGGGTCATTTCAACCAGAGAAATTCGAAGATTTTTTACACTCTCATCAATAATAGGAGGAGAGATACTTTAAAATTGCGCGGGCTTCTCAAGACAATTGTCAATAGAGCTGTCTTGAATTGATGAGCACAAGTAATTCCTAGTAAGACTAGACACTTTGAACCATTATGAACAATAAATGTACTTAGAAACACAAGAGAATCTGAGAAAATATAGTCTTCGATGTGACATTGTTTTATTACTAGTTATTTATTCCCTGCGTTGGTCAAAAAGGTCTTGTCGACTTCTATAAATTTCTACTCCCAACCCCCTCACCATTCCAGGAACTGCTACAGCTGGCTTCATGACACGAACTCGAATATCCACAGCCCTTTCGTAGCTAATAAACACATCAATGAGCCATTCAATATGTAAATTACAACTTCTACATACTGCGATAAAACCCTTTTTGCTACATCCTCTGCAACGCTTTCTATTAACTTGTGGGGCTCTCCTTCAACAATGTGCTTGCAACATGCAATATAAGTTTGAGAAAGTGAGCTGAAGAAATTGAAGACTACCTTTACTAAATAATAAACTTCAGCATAGTTGATTGTGTACTCCAGACGGTCAGTACTTCCTGCTTGTTTCAAGTCGGTGCTCTACTTTTAAGTCGGACTCAGTTCTGAATCCAAGAAGGAAAACTTACAATTTCTATGTCTACTTCAAACTTTTGGCCAAGTTCTTTCAATAATGTTAAAGTCTGAGAAGAGCAAAAAAGAGAACTTACCATTTTCTGCCTTTGCCACCCCATGTCGACCAAAAAATGTCATACCACTTAAAAGCACCCTGTTTTCAAAAAGAAAACGTGAGTCAGAGGAATCGGCAGCGATCATAACTTATTACTTGTCTCTCATTGAGGAGTGGGAGTGAAAGGACAGAAAACGGTGCAGTTTTGACAGTTTAACAATGCCGAGTGTCACCAAACTCTAAAAGAATTCAAAGCAGTATTTCGACGATTGCAATGTAAGAGCCCAAGTTTTATTCAAAGATAGCCACTCGGTAATACTGAAGGATAGCTGAGAATACGCCAGTAGTAACCCGAAGTAGATTTCAGAACAGCTGAAGATCCACTATTTTCACTTGCTATACGACAAAGAAGGCCAGTATTACCAAGGCCTGAACCGTTGGGCAATACCTCCAAGTCTCCCTGTCCGTTGTTCATTACCTGAGCCACAAGAAAGTGAGTTCCGCTAGTCAACGTTATTGTATAGCTAGTAAGGTTATCATTCTTGACGATAGTTGCAAACCTTTTAGAATCCAAGTAAACATACGCTCCGTCGTCTGCCCTCAATGTTACTTTGTAACTGCCAGTTGTGTCAATCTCAAATTGCGCAAAAACAAAATACGTTCCAAATGGCTGTCTATCTTCACCAGGTCCAATAACTTGAATTTCTCCTGAAAACAACTCATAGAAGTTATGCGTTTGAGCGACAGGCCATCGATCATGCGAGTAGGAACTGTTAAATACACTCACACCCGTTGTACCTACTTCGTATAGCTCTCTGGTCTCCATAGCCATCGTTATATTAATCATGCCTGGAACTATCTTTCCCTCATTCACATACCAATTCCAAGCACTTGGATTTGAAGTAGAATGAATATAATATTTGCCATCTTGCTGACCTATCATTTTCACATATAAAAAAGGTATATGAACTCCAGAGCTTACTACTTGAGCTGCCAAACGAAACTTTCCACCATAGGCTATGGAAATAGTTCTGTTAATATACATGGGATATTGTTGGGCTTCAACGAACTCGCCATTCAAATAAACATAAAACATTTCGTTGCCAAGAACCGTTAGAAGATAGTATTGGGAACTAGAGTCTATAGAAAATTCGGAGTTGAAAAAAATAGATTCCCCAGCGCCGGGTAATGTTGGAACAGTTACAACCGAGTAGTTGAAGTGCTCGTAGGCAGCGTAACTAAACACAGGTGTCGTCCAACTAGAGTCTAGTGAATACTCAGAAGCATAGTAAGGTATTTGACTCGATAAAAAAGAAATAGAAGGGTAGGAACTCTGTGAAGCACGAATCCTTTCCCTCCACTCTAGTCTTGGCACTAGACTGGTAATCTTTCCAAATAAAGGACTACTTCCAGCGATTGATAATACTGCACTTATTGAACCTCTTCTTAAAGACAAATAGCAAAGAAAGAAGGTGAGGAAGAACAACACCAAAAAGAGCTTTTTTTCCATTGCCATCGCTAAGCAGCTTCTCTATCAAATTTCGAATGCGGCTGTCAGGAATGTCCCTGTTTAGGCACGTCATCAACACTGGCAAAATTTTGAACAGCTGTGATTTCTGTATCAGAGGCCATGTAGACAAAAATAGAATCACTTGAAGCACCTCGAAGCAACTTGATAATTGTGCTTCGACGTTTTGCAAAGATAATTGAATATTAGATAAAGTTCTTCCTCAAAATTGCCAAGCGAACATCATTATTTCCAAGAACAAGTTGAATCTCCACTTTCAATTTGCGTTATAAATCCATATGGCTCCGTCCTTTATAAATATATGTGTGCATATGTTATTTGATTGAGATCCTTAAATCTGCCAGTTTTTGTTTCTTTGACTGTCTTGATTCCACACAAGTCAAAACATGCAGATCTGTTTGGGAAGCATTTGCCAGTTGTTGGTAAAAATGAATTTTCTTTAAAAGCATTTGAGAATATTGCAAAATACAGAGTTTTGCTAGGCTCTCGTTCGTTAAGAGTATCAAGGCATTTGAAATTGATAACAGTTTAGTGATTCCATTTGAACATTTTGCCCAAGAAATATCAAATATTACACTCATAGATAGAACTAGTCTTTGAGATGTTGCCTAAAAATTTTTCTCATCCTCAAGCAGTTCTGAAGAAGAAGCTTGCTACTTAGCAAACTTTTTCAATCAGATTTCCTAAGACTGAGTAAAGTCAATTATAAGCCAGAAAGAGACACTCTATTTTGTCTATCGTTTGACAGACTATTCAATTTCATTGAAATAATATTGGAGTATTCGACAAAAAAAATTTGGTCTTCAAACTCCTAAATGGTGAAGCCGAGAAGATTTTCTGGAGGTCCTTAGAAATACAGTATAAACATTATCAAGATTCAACATTCATAGCAGTAAACTAGGAAAAAAAGACTCTTGATTGAATAATAATATGGGAAGAAGACTTCTAGCCTTTGATATTGTTTTAACTTCAAAAGTTCGTTTCAATTTTGATATCAAACATTGCACCTGACAGACTGAGAAATAATACAACCAGAAGAAGGAAGCAAGTTTTTGCTGGCCAGATGAAACGCTTCATGTTGTACGTTGCCTATTGAACTAAATACTCTCCTGCTAAAGATGTCATTTCGGTACAAATTCGATTGGATACTATACACGATTCGACCCTATGTTTGTGAGATGCAGTTACTATGCTGTAACAAGAATATTTTATTTCACTGTTACTTGGAAATTTCTGGGAGCTTATAGATAGGATAGTTGGAGTAGCAAAGTGTAGTTGCACCGGTAAAGTTAGTAATTCCTTCTATCCAAGGACAGCAGACGATATTCCTAGGCCTGTCTTGTGGTGGGGATATTCCTACAATACCTTGTGCCTGCTCACTTTGAATTTTGTTTAAACGTGTGGAAACAGATTCTACTTCGTCTGCGCGGTAAACGGAGAAAAGTGAAGAGTATATGAACACTTCTGCCCTTCCTCTCATTTCCCACACATCATCACAAAGGAAGTTGATTTCAGACTGAGGACATTCTACCTGACTATGATAACCACTAGAAGGGCGTTTCGGAAGACCTCTGAAACGAATTCCTTGCCGAAAGAGACTTCCATTCAAAAGTGCAATACCACCCCAACAGCAATACGCTCGAAATGGAAGTTTTCTGACAAATCGCTCATTATCATATATATTAAAGAATGGATATTTTGCTCTTGGAATATCGCCATCCATATCACGCATAACCCATAGGTCATACAGTTGCAAGGTCTTCTCAGTACTAATAAAATAATCAATGCCACATTTCATATCGTAGCTTTGTCCATCCGTAATGAGGTCCAACACTCTTTCAAACTGATAGGTCACATCATTGAACATTAGTACATGAGTCGCCAATATCTCCTGACGAATAAGAGGAAGAAGAACACAATTTCGTATTCTACTTAAAGTATAAATACGATGCGGATATCCTACAAAACTTTTCCCTAGAATGAAAAGAAAGCCAACTTGGAGTTCTCTTAGTAGACTTGAGAAATATTGTAGTTGGGCCTTTGCGTCCTGCGTGCAACCATCTTCTATGATACTTATAAATACGTCTAATCTTCGTTCAGTTAAGTTCTTAACGAGTTTTATTGTTTCTTTCACCCAACTTTCAACCAACGATTTCTCATTTGCATGTAGAAGAAGCCCAAGATATACGTCAACTTGTTTCAAGGGTTCTGCAGACTTTAGTACGGTTGGATATTCTATGTGTGAAAGGCAGTAAACAGGTGTTTCTTCCTTTTCCGATAGTTCAAAGCTTAAGGAATGGGTATAATCATTCGAGTGATAGAAAAAAGCTAAGTTCCATCTCACAAGGTCACTTACGTCTTGTAAATTGCGTGAATGAAAACCCTTTAAAAACAAATAACTGAAAACCAGAACAATTGAGAAGACCTTCAACGCAAAAAGAATTTTTCTTGAAAAAACTTTGGTTCCTGCCTCGTCGACTTCGCGGCTTCTCCACCAAGAGAACATCCCTGTTTGTCTCTGACGCATGGATTCTAACGGTGGCAAACTTTTATTCATAAAATCAAGTTTAGAACAGATTTCTCAAAAGCTCTCAGACTAAAAAAGGCGGATCCCTATACATTGTGGGTAACAGCAGAAATGGTTTCTCTGTAAAGTGCCTCTTCAATCCAGGTATCTCAACGTGTCGAACCCAAGTTGCTAGTATTCCTAAACAACACTCTTTTGAAGCCTCCAAGATTCTTGTCTTAGTAAGTTTAAAATCAGCAGATAAACAACATTATGGCAGAACTCGTTTAGTATCAATCAATGCCGTTAAAATAGCCGAATCTTGAATAGTTGAGACCCTTCAATACAAGTGTTAGAACAACCAAACAGTAATAAAAGGTGAAAAATTACGACCTCATTCTATCTTCAAGCTCAGCCAAATGTTGTCTTTCTAGTTGTAACCATTCCGGAATCTCTTCAATGGCCTCTGCACACGAAGTGTGCGAACTAGAGGAATTAAGTTGAGAAATGTCCGCTCTTCTATTCCTTCGTCTTGTCTCAGTTGTACGAGATTTTGACAATCGAACGTTTCCTGGTCTCTCTTTATCCTCCAAAAGACTATCCAATAGGATAGGCAATGATATTGTAGAAGCAGAACCCAATGAAGACTCAACGAGATCCTCCACATTTTGCCACCAATTATTGGAATGGTCCGTAATAAACAAAACAAGTTCTTCCTTAGAGAGTTCAACCTCAAGCAAAGTCTTAAAAATGTAATTGGCATTCCAACAAAGCTTCTGAAAAGCCTTTGAAGCAATATCAAAATTCTCCCGATACTTGCTATCAGGAAGACAAAGGCTACTTATAGTTAGTAACTTGTTTGCAATCCAACCAAAAATTTCCTCGCACAGAGTTTCAAGCGAATGATTGCACAAAAATAGTTCATCAAACGCTAATCGAACACAACTCATCGCGAGTTCCAGTGTCGTATAATATCCCGTGGATATCGATGGACCTATCCATAAATACTTCGTGCCTTGGAAAACTCGTTCAGCATCATTTACAATTTTTTCCCAAATATCAGCGAGCTTATACGAATATTCATGTAAATGTTTACGATCGGTTAGGAGAATAGTGATGGAAGTCACAAAACCATCCTTTTGCAATTGTGACAACTCATCGCCTACTAAGTTGTCTAAATCACTGGACTCTCTACAATACTGTTCATTATGCACAAACACCAACATTGTAACTGCGACTGAAAAATTCTTGGAAATGAAGGATTTCAGTTTCTTCTTCCACAAGTTCCAATTAATTCTAAGCGCATCATAAACTACAGTTGTCAATACTTTCGGTTTCGCCATCATAGAAAAACCTTGTTCAAAAGCAGTATCTGAACCCATAAACCAAACTTCACAACAGCCATCCATCAAAGGAACTATGAAATGTGAGCTGTTCTGCTTCTCACTTATTACTCCAAAAGAAAGCATCTTTAAACCTTGCAAAATTACTTTTTGTTCTTTTTGACTTCCCAATCTTTTCACAGTCATTAAGCAAATTTTATGTCTGACTTCTGTGTCCCCCACAGAATGAGTTTCCTGTGAAACTCTTGTAAAGCTATAAGCTTTGTCTTGTCCTCTTGGAGTGTGGATCAAACCAGCTCTATCTCTGTTCCTAGAGTAGTTTCTTACTGCTTCTGCTGGAGCTCTTATGAAAGAACTTACAGCATCGTTTACTCTTTCCTGTTCGTGTTGCCACTGATCCTGGGTAGATATCATATCCGAGGTAAGAACCTCTAGATCCTCAAAAAGCTCTCGAATAGAACGAACCATATTTCCAAGTTTCTTCTCCTTACTATTTACATATTTTGCATTTACTCCTTCAAGGAATTGAAGCAACTGTTGTCTTATCTCTCTAGTCTTATCTATCATTGTAGATAACTCTTTGTTTCTTTCTGTTTCGACAGTCGATTTCGAAGCGAGAGCTTTATATTTCCAATGAAGCTCTCTTATTTGTGGAAGAAACTTTAGCAAGGTAGAACCTTGGCTTATTTGGGATACAATCCACAGTTCATTTCCATATCTCACTTTCTCACCTTCTCTCTTGACAGCATGTTCTATGTTCTTGGGTTTTTGAACGAGTACTTCCATAGAATCTGCATTCTCTTCTGACTGTTCTTCAACAATTCTGGACTTTTTGCCTTCTACAAAGGACGAGTTTTCCCTTCTAACACCTTCGTCTGACCAAAATAAGTTCTTACGTTTCAAACAACCAGTTGGCATTCCTGGATTAGAAGGCCTTAAATTAAAATGATCTAATTTAGGAATATTTTCAGATATCCTGTCGAACTTTGATGCTGGAGTTGCAGACATCCGTTTTCTATCTGCTCTGTTCTGCGATACTGTCGGAGGGGAATTGTCATCACCTTCAGTCGAAAATTGAGTCAATAGCAAAGAAGCGCTTGGAATCGTTTCTTCCATTCCTTGTTGAACAGATGACATCGTATCTACTCGTTTCACAAGGGTTTCATAGTTCCACTTGCTATTCTTGTTTCCATCAAAGTCCTCTTTGACGGAACGAAGTGGTGAATTCATTTGCAAAGGGACAGAATTGGTTTGTTCTATCTGCTGTTGACTAAAAGGAATAAACTCAGGCGCATTTGCTGATAGTTTCGTTGTACGTTTCTTTTCACTGTCTTCCAAACACAAACCTTCTCGTCGCTTATGAGGTAATGACTCCTTACCAACTGATTCCCCGACATGAAACAAGTTTCGTTGATTCTTAGCAGAAGGTATCCAATTTTCTACTATCTCAGTCTTTCCCATCATAATATCCTTTACAGAAAAGTCTTTCGACTTTGGCTCGATACATTTCAGACTTCGTCTAGAACGATATTTTGTCAACTCGTCACCAACCACTCTATTATCCAAACGAAGAACTCTAGTTCCATCTTCCAGGTAATCTGAAACAAAACCCAAAGATTCACAAAACGACAATAGGTCCTCTATATCTTCAAACGCCAGCAATTCTTCCAGTTTGGTGAGGGGCATCACGGGAAAGCGACTGTAACATCTTTGCATAATCAGTAGTGCAGATTTGCGTATGAATGAAAAATGTTGTTGCATCATACAAGCCACCAAATAAGGTGCACGCTGTAATAGTCTAAAGAAACCAACATAATTAGTACTTCGCAGTGCTTGATATATTCTCAAAGCAAATGCAACTTGTCTACTCTTCAAAACATGAACATCCAGTTCTCTACATACAGCCCATACACTAAACACGTAACAATACTCTCCAGTCAATTTTGAAAGCAAATAGAAAAATCATTTGGCATTACCTGTGTGGATCGAAATGTGATAAAATGTAATACGCTTGAAATTCTCCTTCATTGGGTGATGTTGACAAGCCTTTTGTTCTTCTCTCTCTGTACATTTCTCTCAATGATATTAGACACTTGTCTAACTGTTCCATATTTTGACGACTTGAATAAACACTTGGGTCCTCTTCACAAAGTCTTTGTTCAGATAATATATGAAATCTTACTGTCTTTTCAATGATATCTATAGTCATTTCATTCCGAACACCTTGAAAGGTAAAGTCCTGACGAATCGAACGTGTACGATCTCTGACAAAATTGTGCACTTCAGCAAACGAGCAATCGGTCCTATCTACAATATTTTCTATCAAATATTCCATAGTCTTCTCTAAAATGTGAGGTGGTCGAATCTCACTTGGTTTGGGTGCCTCTTGACAAGCAGCAGAACGTACATACTTCTTTACCGCCTTTGAATGATCTACTTTCGGGGGCTCTCCTTCCACTGTAGGTATAGTATAATCAATCTCAAATATTGATAAATCTCTCTGAAGTTCACGACGACTCCGTTCTTCAGACGGACACATTTCCAAACAAGTTCCACTCAGATTTTGTGCAGCGGATAGTTGTTGTTTTTCACCAGCTGTTCTCCATCCAGTATCAACGATATGCTCTACTTCTCCTTCATCATCAGAAACAGTATTTTGAGTAAAACGTGACTCTCTTTTCATTTTGAGAACAAATTCATCGTCTGTTGCAATTCTGGTTTCCGTTAAAGACTCTTTGCTATATCCAAAAGGATTCCAATCTCTACTCTGTTCCAAGCTGCCACTAAGAAATGGGACGGCTGACTCAAAAGCTGGAAGGTCTTCAGTATCCATTTTACTACTTTCATCAACTTCTTCTTCGTTTCCAGACGTCTCTGCTGAAAAATATGGGTCACGATTACTAGAAGAATGTCTTCGACGATAATCTCTTGGAATAAAGTATCTCATTCGCAGTTTATATTCACCTTGTGGTGTGCCTGCTAGAAGTGCACTTTCTGCGTCGTCTTCTGTTGAAAATGAAACAATTGCCGAGCCTCTTTCTGGCTTTACTTGGACTTGCAACACCTTCCCTGGAACTATTGTTTCAAAATATTGTCTGATAACTTCCTCTTGACAAAACTCTTGCGAACAACGAGAAAGCAATAGTTGAGCTGTTTTTCTTCGTTGTTCTACAGGATATTCAAGCGGTTTTGACATAAAAGGAGTTGCTTGTCTAACATCGTTCCTACTCGAGAAGGGATCCTTGGGCTGTACAATAAACTGTGGCTTTTCTTCCAAAGTTTTTCTGGTTTCTAAAGGAAAGTTTAAAATGTTTTTCGGATTCTGGTAGTCGTTCTGGGGTTTATTTCCAAAAACTTGCGAGGAAGGTTGTGCTGAACGATAACCCAAAAAAGATTGTCCCAAAGAGTAAGAAAAGTTAAACCCAAAACTGCAGCTTGGTTCAGAATCTGTATAATAAGCATTATTTTGAAGCCCTATACTTGTAACGTTACCACTTTCTGTTTGTTCATACTGACCCCAAGTCAAGTTGGGTATCCAGTTTTGCATTCCTTTCCCCAATCAAAGTTGCTTTGAAAACCGAATTTATTTTCCAACTTGCAACAAAACACTCTTCTATTTATCCTTTCTTCTTACTAACACCAACAGTTCTTCCACGACGACCAGTAGTCTTGGTATGTTGACCTCGCACACGAAGCCCCCACATATGTCTCAAACCACGATGGGCACGAATCTTTCTCAATCGGTCTAAGTCTTCTCTCAACTTAAAGTCTAAATTGTTGGAAATCAGCTGAGAATATTTTCCATCTCGCACGTCTTTTTGTCTATTGAGAAACCAGTCCGGTATTTTAAACTGTCGTGGGTTCTGAATAATGGTTACTATGCGATCAATCTCTTCCGCCGTCAAATCTCCAGCACGTTTGCTAACATCAACTTCTGCTTTTTTTAATACCAAATTAGAGAAACGCCTACCCACACCTTTGATGGCCGTTAACGCATACATGACCTTCCGTTTGCCGTCAATGTTGGTATTCAGAATACGAAGAATGTGCTGAAACTCGGAACTTTGTAACAAAACAGACTAGGCAAAGTGATCAACTGCTTTATCTCTTTCCCTTTCCAAACTAACTTACCATACTGACTTTAGTACTATCAAGTCAATCGATTCCCCTTTCGTCGACGTCTTCCACCAAAATCACAAATCGCACTCTCAGAAAGTTTTAATGTTTGTAGAAAGTCAATATCGATTTAGCAGAAATAGTTCACGTTGTTTTTGTACTTGGAACCGAAATAATAGCAGTTTTTCGGTTCATCGTTCACGTCTTAATATTCCTATTCGATACAAATACTCTGTGTTTCGTTCCAATTGGATAGCTTGTGGGAAACGTGGCCCCTTTCAATGTTCCAAAAGGCTGTTGAAAAACGTAGCTTTCTTACTCGCAGGCTCAGTAGTGGTATATTCTGGTTATATAAAATATTTTAATATTGGCTCGTGTTCGGAGATGAACGCTGATATTTCTCATATAAACTTTTTGTCTGATGAACGACAAGCACAAAGAGAGAAGAGTCTTGAAAATTCCAAAATTACTGGAAGTGGAGCCAAAATATTTGCTAGAGCAAAGAAACTTGCAGAGCTTAAAGATTTTTCATCATCAGAACAACTCTATCAACAATTAATACAAGAAGAACCTACTTTTGCTCCAGCATATAGCAATTTGGCCAATATTCAGGTAAAAACAATAGTTTTATAGTTATTGTTGCGAATTGTATACAAAACTTGTGTTTAGATTATCTTTGGAAGAAATTCGCAAGCTATCACCAACTATACTCGAGCATTAGAACTAGCTCCTTTATCGGATGATACATGGATTATTTATCTCAATCGAGCAAACACTTGGATTGCTTTGGGAGATATTGACAAAGCAGCGGCAGATATCGAACAAGCAGCCCAACTTAAACCTAAAGATCCTTTGATTCTTTCAACTCGAGCTTTCTTACTTTCTTATGAAGGAAAATGGGATGCCGCATTTACTCAGTATCAAAGTGCTGTAGATAGTCGACCGAATGAAGTTCAGCCTTTTTGGTTCAACTATGGAATGCTATGGTTTGAGAAAGGTAAGATGAGTATTTTTTGCAGGATATTTCATTGAATCTAGTAAAAGGCAAACCGTTTGAAGCTCGCTCCATAATATATCGAGTAGCACAAAAGTATCCAAAACAATCAGATATTCATGTAGTACTTGCAGGAATAGAATTTTCTGGAGGAGATATTGAAGCAGCGGAATCACAGTGGAAATTGGTCGAATATCCGAAAAAGTACACCCCTGCTTTTATTGAAAAGGAAAAGAAGTGGCCTCCCAAAGTAAGACAAGCTGTGGAATCGTTTATTGAGGAAGTCAAAGAGAATGACCTTTCCGAGTGAAATATGTCAAAAAATTAGAGTTTAATATTTTGGTACGTCAAACGATGGTGTCATTAGTCACTGAGAGAAAGAGAGAAATATATGCATATTTGCAAGATTGGATTTTTAAATAGCGAACTTTAACATAGAATTCATTGAGAGGTTATAGAATTGTTTGCCTAACTATAGTGTATCGTTTTCCTTGATATGTAAGAAGACTATTGAAAACAATGGTTTGTTGACCAGATAGGTAAAGGAAACAAGTTGTCGTTTCTCTTGGAAGGTTATATATTCAAAGATTCAAGCCTTTGTAAGATAAATTTTAGTTGGTTCTCTAGTGTAGTTTAGTAATAAAGTGTCTAGTAAGCAGTTAGGGATCTTTTCAGTCTGTTTTCTACGAACGAACTGGAACTTTAGACTTAATGCAACTTTGGAAGTAGAGAAATTCTATCTTTTTGGCGTCTATCTACAATAGAAGGAGACACTGAGGGGAAGAACTCCAGTTTTGTAGATTGCGTAGTATGTACAATTAGTGTATATGAACCGACAACTGAAATGTTAAGTTGCAAAGTAGAGAATATTGGAACACGAAAGCGATTTTTCATTTGACATATTCGATGCAAGTTCAACATATACTGTTCAGATATATTTATACAATCTCAAAAAGAAGATAACGCTCATACTACAAACTTAAATGGAAGATAATATTACCTAAAGAAATGCAAGGCTGTATTTGTTTCCGTGAAAAGTGTTGTTGAGCTTAGGCAGTTATATACCTTCAGTGATTAACGACTTCTGTGTAAGTTTCGATATGTTTTCGAGTTTTGCTGTAACCAGAGATTTACGTGGAAGTAGCAAAACATTCTCCTAGATAAGGTGAATATGGGGAAGTTCCAAATGATCTATTTTAGCAGAGACTTTTCGTCAGTGTATTCTTAAAGACGTGTCTTCATTGTTTACTTTCCAAATGTGGTTTCTCCTTTGCTATCATATGTGAGGGTCTAAAATCGCTTGGAAGACGTTTTAGATATAGTCTTTAGGAGTAATTTCCTCTAAAAGTTCCACAACGGACTGTGGTATAGTTGAAGACTTCAAGTTTCAGCACTACGTACTAAATGCAAGCACTTCCTGTTCTTACAAATTTTGTTTTTCTTTTGTTATGTTATATTCTTGACGTCTTTGGATGAATTATTCGTATATGATATCTTTTAGTGGCATCTTTCGAAACGAGGACGGCGTCAAACTATGCTCATCTTTATTGACTTCTTTAATGTTTGAGGTCTTCATGCATAGTATAACGTGCTTGCAATAATACTCTAGTGTTTCAAAATATCACAAAGTTGACTAAGAGATTGACTGTCTTGCAATGTGTCAGTGCAGGCATCGAAGGGATCTGTGAATCAAAGTCTGCTTCGTTACTAAAACACATAGTCTGCGATAAATTGAGTTCAACACTAATAAGCAAATTTACTAAAACGCTCAAATTTTTTCACTTGTGAAAATCAACTATAACATATCACTGCCACACCATTTAGTGTTTCTAATTACACTGCCCTTGTGTGATTCTAAATATGCTTCAACAGTCGAGACATTAAGTCCATAGTCGAACTGTAACGTATTCAGCTGTGCTACCAAGTTCGAAACTTCAAAGATATAACTAACTTCGTCATGAAAATGTACTCCCAGAAGCAACGTATCATCGAACTGAGCTATACCTGTAGGATATTCTACGCTCTTACGCGAAATACGAGAAGAACACAATGAAGGAAAAAGTTTCAAAGGTGAGCTGACTGAAAGAATTCTGAAGGGATAGACCTGTAGAACTACGACTATTCCTCGATAAAAGTACGAGTCCTCCTTTTCTGTCTCAACTTCTGATTTCGAGCTTCGCCTGCCTTCTTCAACCCAACGACCATGGCAAAAGCAAAAAAACTGATTCCTTCGCAACCATATACACGGAGTACCTCCCCTAAGTATCGTAGCCTCCGTCACAACATCTCCAGTCTCTTTATAGACAACTTCACAGTAAAAATAGTCAAGTCGCTTCTCACACTCCAACACAACGAGTGGGGAGAACGAATATATAAGAAAGAGAATATCCTGCCAAACTAGTGGAGTCCAATTTTTTTCTACTTTCAGCAAATCAATTCCCGCAGTCTTTACTGGATATGACCTTAACTCCGAAACCGAAACGAAGGACATCTTTCTTTCTGAAATTCCAGTTTGGACAGAACAAATCAAATAGCGGTTATACTTCCATTCAAAACCTCTGCAGTCTTCAAAACCATTTTCTTCAAGGGAAATAAAAGAAGGCGGAAGGGCTCCAATAATATCAACTCCATTTAGTCGCCTTTCTCTCAGTTGCGACTTTGAAATAAACGAAAAACCACCTTTGCTTCTTTGCTCGCACAAAGTTCTAAAATACACCTCACCATCTTGAAATATCGAAGGAGAGACAAGAAGACAACGGAACGGTTCTTGAATAAGAAATCTGCTAGCTAACTGGTCCACGAGAAACTTTGTAGAGTCTAGTACTTTCACATCGAAGGATAAACTCACTCTTCCTTCAAAACTGGTAAGAACCAATGGAACGCGTCTATTTAACCCAAAAGTCTTTATAGAATTTTTAATGTGGCTAGCAACCAAGCTTGCAAATAAGACTGTTGTTATAACAAAAGTAAGTCGCCTTCTAAACTGCTGACGCGTTGCATACTTTGTCGGCATGGGCAACCTTATAGAAAGAAAATTATGAACCGTTGAGACAGTTTTCAATTCCCACAGGGATTGAAATGACGAACACAGGCAGAATAGGAATAGAAGAAAGTTTTCTCATTTTAGATTACACTTATGTGTCATAGTTGTTCTTTGCTTTACTTGATAAGATGGATTGATCCATAGTTAAAGATGCTCGAATCTCTCGAATAAACTTGCTTCAAAAGCGGCAGTCGAATACTTACTAAAACTTTCTCAAAAGAGAGGTCCTTAGCACAAGGGTCTCTATATTCCTTTCCTATCCAGCAGACTGACTTTTATGGTATCTCCAAATGACATTGTTTTGTTGTTGACTTCCTATAAAGAGAAGAACTTTCAAATTACCGAGTTTATCGTACTTGATTTCCTTTTGTACCCTCTAACTGGATCTGACTAGCAACAGCTATCGTTCTAGTCACATTTATTACAAGAGCACCGGTTTCATATGAGTCGGCAAGCATAGTTTGTCTAGTTATTTCAAGGCAACGGAAATCTAGGAACGTGAGAATTCGACAACGTTTCTATTAGAATCACACACAACTCTAATTCGAGTGATTCAAAGTGTTTGACTTAAAAGGACCTTCTTGAGCTGATCTGGAAGTTACCTCTATGACCTTCTGAATGGCCAACAGACACAAGATAAGCAAACCGATATACAGCTAAAATATGGGATAAGGAATGAGTATTGTTGACTAAAGACTTGATCCGATCCTTATGTAAAAAGAATACGTAAAAAGTTTAACCGAAGCTCTGTAAAATGAAAGAAATGTCAATATCCATATTGATTATATTCCACAAGTTTGCATGAAGTATCCTCTTGTAATACAGTGCTTGAGCTTTGTTTTCAATCTAACAGAGCATTCAATTTTTTTAGACCGCTGTATTACTTGAAATTTCAGAGGACGCGTCATTTGACATTGAACATGTCAGCAGCATTGGAGTGAACTGGACACGTTGATGTAAACATTTGTTACAAAAAGAGATGAAATGATTAGAAAAATTTTTAATTTCGTTTGCTAAAAATGAGTAATCGAAGGATATTTTTGTCAATTTTGTTTTGCTTATCTTTGTACATTCTAACCGAAGCAAGTGTTCCCCTTGATAAGAAGGTCAGAACAAGCTACACGTCTCCAGAGTCTAGCTTGAAACAACATTATGGTATCGGATCTAAGAACTCCTCACTTACAAATCATCTCATTTCATTAAAGAGCAGTACTAGAAGTTTCTCCATCACAGTGAGAGGTACTTATTATCTATTTTCTACTTCATGTAGTGGAAATAATAATATCAGTTTTTCGTTTGACTCAAGTACTTCTGGCATTTATGAAAAAATTAATGTCTACGAGTTCTTTTACATTTATTTGAATTACGAATTGCCTTCTGTAACAAAGGCAGTGACCTCATATCTATCAGGATACGGCAGTAACATGAGCCTGAATGTTTGTTATAATGGCGACTGTCACCAATATCCTCTTAGCCACTGTATTGACATGAGTCGCATTATGGTAGATATTGGCGCTTCAGAAGGTAATGCTGAATATGGAAGTTTATCTCTTGATATAACTAGACCTTCTTCTCCTTCATCTCCTTCTCCAAGTCCTGCATCTACGTCATTCTCCTCAAGTGGTGTTCACTGTCTTTCTGAGGACTCAAAAGTTTACTCGAGTTCCTTTCAAGAACTGAATATCGGATCGATCAGAAGCAATGATTTCATATTGACTCTTGATGCCAAATCAAAGGCTATTCGATCAACTCGTGTAATTGGATGGTTGGACAAGAAAGATGATGTCCGTGTCACTTTTCTTGGTATAAAACACGAAATGGGATATCTTAAAGTTTCACCTTATCATTTATTAATGCGTTTTGGAGCAAACAAAGTAGATGCTGTGTTTGCAAAGGATATCAGAATTGGTGATAATCTCTTGTTTCAAAATAATTCAGTAGCATCATATAGTCAAGTAACTGAAATAAGGAATGTTGTTCAAATGGGTGCTTTTGCTCCACTTACAATGGATGGGAACTTTTTAGCCAATGGCGTTTTGGTTTCCTGCTACGCTCATTTTGCATCTCATCGACTGGCTCATTTAGCATTTGCACCTTATCGTTGGTATTATTCAACGATAGGCCATTTTACTGCATCTGAGCCACAGAATCATATTAGACTATTAAAGACTTTACTCCATTGGAGCAATCGCATTCATTTGTCAAGTGGAATAATTGGAGCCAAGGCATGATCAGTAGACTTTGGATTTCACATTCCTCTATGTTTGTTTTCGTGTGGAGTGCTGCTTTCTACGTGTCTTACTGAGTCAACAATGTTATCTCATGAATTGTTCTTGTATTCTTTAATAAATTTCATTTGGTATTTATGTTCATACTATTATTTCAAGGTTAAGGTAGAGAGCTTCTCAGAACTCATAGAAGTTTCTCTTGTGGTAAATTTTAGTCTTTTGCATCCAACAAAAAGACGATCATTTGTTAGATCCAGAAGAGATGCATTAATGTATTATCTATGAAAGTATAATTAAAACTAACGAGTTTCATGGATTTTCCAAAGGAAGAGAGGTACCTAAATGAATAGGAAATTCTAAAACAATCGGAATGACACTCTCGATCAAGATGTATGTTACTCTATTATCTTTCAAAGTTTAGCAGATCCAAACTATGTGGAATTTACGTTATACAAAAGGATTCCCTGAAAGTTTTCGAGTTCTGTTTGAAGAGAAGAAAAGTGATATTTTACGAAGCGCTGAGAGCAGGATCATGTCAAGTTTTATAATCTATCCAAAGGGTGAGCATCAATGTATGTTTTGAATACTGAGTCCTCTTAAGTGGGCAAGTGTTTGGTAACATGTCTTACGAAGCAAAATTGATACGAGCTCTGGTGAATTCTGAGTGTTTGTCGTGATCCAACAAGTTTTAGATAGATCGGATCACGCTGGATCAGATGATTCATTGCTTCGAAATAGAGTTACTCGGTTCATACTGAAATCGAAGAAGGGAGCTTTGGAAGGTTGTCGTCTTTAGTTTTAGATAGTTTGTAAATAATTTTTGTGGGTCGCATATTTCTTCAAACTAGAGATTTGTAAGTTATAAGCCAAATAACCATCCAGAAGGTTTACAGGATGTTCATTTATAAAGTGTGTCAGACTGAAGGATCTTCTAAGATGAAACTGTTGACGCAAAGGTCATCCTCTAAACTGACTGAAAAGTATTTTGACTGAGCTTTGCTTAGAAGGACATGCTCTATTTCTCAACGAGTCCGAATAGCTCAGTAACATATACAAATTCCCACACTTGGCTATATTCCTGTTTTATACATGGATTGAACAAGGGAAATAATATGGTTCACGTTTTCTAACACGTTGTTTTGCAAATTAGTTTATCTCTTCAGTTGAACGAGTTCTGCTATGTAGCATTTGTCACGTTGCCTTGTTTCCTTGGCAGCCTGAGGAAAAGTTTTCTGGAGTTTACGGGAACAATCAAATGGCTTTCACTTGCTACAAATGTTATTTCGACGTTACCAAAAAACCAAAAGAAGTCGAGTTGTCACTTTGAAATTTACAACTTGTAGTAGTTGCCTTGTGGATAAGTTTTGTCTGTAGGAGAATGTGTAATCCTATGTTCTATGAAATAGATTTATATTGTTCAGCTCCTCAAGGCGATCCAGAAGAACTCTTCCTTGCCCTTCTTTTTTATAGTATATGTAACCTTTCCATTCTAGAGCATAAGAAGAAAGAAATTTTCAAAACAAAACTGTCATAAGGATACATGGGTTAGAAGCTATAGAGTTTTATATATAGAGCAAATAGGTACATGTTTTTTCTTAGAGTCTACATTTCAACATGAAACACGTTCAATCATAGATTAAGAATATAAATAACAAAGAAGTTTGTCAATGTAGAAATAGTTTTGAAAGAGGTAAAACTGTTTTCACCGATCTTTGACAATGTTAGTGTTGATAATATTTTCTTCTGTTATTGCTGCAACGAATAGGGACCGATTTTCAATCGCGTTGGACGTCACATAGTAGTCCACTATGTTGAGTGCTTTTTAAGGAAAGATAATGTATGAAACTGCTTTGGTAGACCGAGAACAAGACGTCTATGTAGTAACTGGACTTTTATAAGAGTTGCAGGTTCTCAAGGAACCTGATTGTTCTTTTAAACCAGTCATCCCTTTTGCCCCACATCTCTTCGAAAGTAGAAGGACAAGATTTGTAGAAAGTTATTTAGAACTCTTAAAGTGCATGGGTTGAAAGAGCACTAATAGGACCTGAGAACATAAGTGATTATGAAAAAGACAACAGGATATCCTTCCTGGACAGGTTAAAAGATTCAGACCTCTTGTACATTGACCTAAACCTCAAACTACCAGAACTTAAAGAGGGGAACTTGGAGTGGGCTGTTCAGTACCTTTTGTACAATTCAGCCTGCTTGAAATCGGGTCATCGATAACCGGACCCTGAAGAGTTTTAAAAAGTCTTTAAACTCAGAATTGATATGCTAATTGAGAAAATCCTTGCAGTCTTAAACATTCCTGCTGATCAATAATTTCGTGTTCTAGACGAAAACTACGATGAATTTAAAGTTTTCCCCTCAATCTACCGCTTACTAGAAGAAATCTGTACATTTTACTAGATCTACATCAGACATAGAGAGAACGACATTAGGTAGCTAGCAATGAGTGGAAAAGAATTGTGGATGAAATGTTAGAATTCGAAAAGATATATATTCAATTTGAGCCAACATCTCATAGTTCGAATATTATTCAAGTTGCATAGAAGAACGAGAGAACAGAATTTGATTGTGGGTATTGTCTGTAAAGGACGATGGAGTTCAAATGGAATGAAATAATGGATGTACCTCGCAAGTTTTTGCAACCAGTTTATGATCAAGTGTTGACTATTCATCCTACATTGCATTTCACGTTGGTCATCATAAGTAGGAAGCTAACGACTAGCGTAGCAACTGACTTGAATCATTCTAGTCATTGTTATTCCTGTGGCGATAGAGTAGCAGGAGTTTTCTTGATTCCTCATAATTGTGAATTGATTATTCTTTCTGAATCAGATGTAAAAACTTTATTGGTGAAGATATTTTGTCGAGTTTAAGGAGCACTGCTTCTGTTTCGTGTGCCAATTCCTTGATTCATAGCCCATATGTACTTCCTTCCATGACAATACTAGATTCAAGTTATTCTCTCAGCTGCCAATTAAAAAGTGTCCTATGTCCATTGACTCCGATTTTTCAAAACTTTAACGAGGATCGTCTTGAACGAGTTGTTTCTACTACAATTCGCTTCCTAAAGATTTCCTATTGCCAATCACATTCCTGACCTAAGGACTCCAATCAAATTACAAAAAATGTTGGTGAAAATTGAAATTTCTCAAAGTGGCTCCAATATTTGAAAATATTGCAACATTCAAACTTGAAAACCATCATGTGCAAAGGACAGGAAATAAAAGTCATATATTCATTGAAAGAGGAACATTTTTCCGTCGTGAAGCATTGTCGTTGTTGTCTGTTGTTGTTTCGCATCTTTAGCTTCGGTCCAAGTCACTTTTTTTCCTGCAGTTGTGCCAAGTTTCGAATGTGATCGTTTTTAGGTATCTAAACGACTCAGTAAGGACCTCTAAGTTTCACATAGGACTATAGTAATCCCGCCTTTACATCCGCCCTTTGTATGACATCGTACCAACAAAGATACTTGAGATTGTCATTGTAATACAGTCGAAGACGTTAGATTTCTGCCTCTTTTCTTGTACTCCTACAACATTCCTGTTCTTTGACGACGAAATTGTGTTCCACCTTCGGATCTTTTCTTCGAGCAATGGTTTTCCTTGTTACTCCTTTAAAAGACAACACTTTGTAAACTTTGGAATGCAACTAAGAAAGAAGTTTCTGTCTGTAGAAAGGATGGAAAGAGTATTCACGTGAAAATTCAGCTTCGACGGAATTCAAGGTCAGATGTGTGTTTGCGACAAAATTGTTTGGCTAAAGCTACGGAAGTCTTCAAAGTCATATGGCTGGACGTCTGGTTCTTATTGAAAAGGTAGCTCCAGTTGACTACAGTAATGTGTCTCCTGATGTCGTCTTAAATAGGATTGTTTTCAACATAGTCAGGTACCTCTCGAATTTATCCTTGTCTGAGAAAGTTGTAACAACTATACAAGTATCCTGGGATTCACAGGCTACTTAACTGTTTCACTTGCATAGGGACACGAAACTGTTGCTTTGCGACAATTTTCATATACTACGTTCCCCCGTTTATGCTATCTAAAAGTAGTTTTCAGGAGATGAATGAACTATGGTTACAATTCATATATGCCTTAAGATTCTCTCAGCAAAAATAAGGTTTTTATAAAAGACAGACAAGTTAGGTGATTTCAAATGCACCAAAAAGCGTATCTGTGACAATTCCAAAACTCTACGCCATTTTTGCATATGGGAGGAAATGAAAATATAATCTCATGTTTTGGATATTTTGTCAATAGCATTGAGGCAGCGTTATTAGAAAAAGTACTAATAAAATTTCCAAAGAGATATTTTGCCTCTGAAATCACAAATAGATCGACGTATCGTGAAGGTATCTGAAGTTCAGAAGACAAGTTATGAAGAGATATTGCACCTTTTTTAAAAAATTCTTGATCAATCGATGGAACCTGTCCATCTGAAGAGAGAAACAATGGAGTATTACTCACTTGTAGAGAGCTTAAAATATCGTAAACTGTTGTGGCGTTCCAAGGGCAAGAAAAGCGAATTCTGTTTGCAATCCAAGTTGGATAGTTCGTAATATATTGATCACAAGTCAAATCAAGATTTCTAAGGTGGACTGCCACAAAATTACCTTCAACGAGACCTATCTCGTGCAATATGAATCTCAAAGACTCCAATTGTTTCCTTTTCCAACGCAACAGAGAAAAAGCCAATTTGTTTTGTGTTGGAGTAAGACAAGCAAAAAAGGCTTCTTCGGCAGTGATTTCAAGAGGGCTCTCATTGGAAGAATACATGGCTAAGACGGCGGGATCCTCTGATAGTATACCTCGAAGTTTAGTCAACTTTATAGTGTCATTGAGACTATTTCCTGGCTCTACAAACATTCCATGTTCCTCGAACAGAGAAAAGTCAAAGAAGTCAAACATGTCGTGGTTCGAACAAACAATTTTTCGGTTGATCAAACTCCCAACGAACATTGCATGGATGATTAGTAGCAGATTATTGTTTAACTGTCCATACCAGCCGCTCACAAACAAGGTTTTCTCCGGCTTTCTTGCTTTGACATTTCGCTCCTGCACACCTTGTCTTTCGTTGTATTTAATCAATTTGAACAAGAAAAACCCAGCAACCAACAAAAAGAAACCTTGAATAGCCGAGCGACGAGAAACATGCAAAGAGCTGAATAGGAGCGTCATCATTTGAACACAAAACACGACGATTACAAATTGAAAATGTACTCATTCACTCACCTTTGAGGTTTATGTGTCAGCAATATGCATCAACTCTCTCATGTTTACCTTGTAGAAAGTTGAAAGTTAATTTTCAAATACTAAAAGTGTGAAAGAATCGAGCTTGTGACATATTTTAAAGTTCATTTTTAGGAATATTGATAGCCAAGAATTTTTCGTTTTAATGGATAGGAAGATAGATAGATTTGGTCACGAAGGAGTCCTAAGTACCTTAAATTTTTCTTGCTCCTTTTACGGTTCTAAGAAGACTGTGAAAAGAGAAGCCAAGTACACCTGGGAAACTTTGAAGACTGTTGAAAGGCAAGTTTGCTTAGGAATTGGAGAGCCTTGAACTTTGAAGTGCATTATTGTTACCTCATAGGAACATTAGCAGTTGAACTTTGATTAGTGTAGTCTTCTTTAGACACCGTTGCGGTAACTTGTGTCAAATGGAGTTAAAACTAATGTTTACGTTTTCACAGAAGAGTCGGCCTAGCATCGACTTGTGCTTTCCTTTTGCTGACGTAACAGTTCCAACGAGTTTTCCTTCAAGTGACTCAATAGTTTTCTAACAACTTGAGTTCCACTCTGTCAATATAAAGTCTCTCAAGTGTGTGACTTGTCTTGAGATAAGCTCTGTGGTTCAAAAGAAGGCTTGATGGAACACTGTTAGGGTATACAGTTTTAAGTGAGATCCGGACCAACTCTCGAGATTCGTACGTCTGAAAGATAACTACGAGTCAAACTCAACTTGACTTTGAACTTGTATTACAATGCTTATGCTTTTCGTTTCTTGTTCTTTTCGTCCAGTTCTGTCACACTCATAAATAATCTTTCTGTTGTACAATAGAAATAAAGCTTTCAGAAAGGAAAAGCAGTGCATGAGCCTTTTTTAGACTCTTTTCACGTTCTGAAAAAGAATTTGAAAAACGACGTATTACCAAGTTTGTGTGAGGTCTTACTTGGTTATAAGTTGGGTGCAAGGTTCCCTTGTAGTTGTTTATCGGTTCGAAGGATTAATTGGTAATCTTGAGTTGTTGAGTTTATGGAACTTTAAGTTGACAACGAGTGTATTGAAGGAGCGTACTGTACGAGAAATATTAATATCTCTTGCTAGAAATGTTGAGGAATACTTGTTTCTCTGTTTTCTAAAATCAAACGAGTATTGAAAGAAATTTGTCACACTAGAAAGATTCTAAGATGTTTTGACAAATGAATTCTCGAAGGACTCTTGAACGAGTTTATCAACAGCACCGCAGTTGATCGGTTTATGTTGGTTGGATGTATCTACCAGATGTTAATAGCAAAAGTTTTATCAAACTATTACAAGCAAACACATTCTGGTGCAATGCCAAACCAGCATCAAACATCGACTTTGACCACACTCGAAAAATAGACATGGGTTAAGGTTAAGACGGACCGATAGAAAGCACAAAAAAAGTATGAGATGCTTACTGGCTGTAAGTGTAAGATTTCAATTTGCAATCTTGGAAATTCCTACTTGGAAGTGAAATTGCAAAGCTTCAAAAAGATATATTCACACAATGAGACCAATGTGATGATGAATAACGTTACCGATCATGAGGATTTACACCAGCACTTGTTGTTCCTAGATTAGAGTTGGATCCAACATTACAAGAAAGAAATACAATGTTTTCTAGCTTTTAATTTCACTTCATTAAGGTTACCCAAAACCGATTGGAAAATCGTATGCAGAGGAGTCGAAAGGGCGAGTAAAACGACTGCAGTTGTCGGAAATAATTCGAAATCATCTGTTGTCTGATTCGGACAAATCATCGTACCTCAATGCTGCTCAGAAAAAGTTACTTATTTATTCTATCAGAGAATCCAGTGAATTTTATCTTTCTAAGTCTATAAAATAAAAGATTTGATGATGATGTAGCCATGTTGAATTCGTGTCTGTATGGGTCTAAATGAATTGTTCCTTATGAGAAGAGAAAAAGTTCTAACAGGCTTCATGACATACAGATAAATCATAATTCCTAAAAGGCACCTTGTGGAACCTGCTTGTGGTGAAGTGATAGGAAGCCACTTTGTGTTATAATATAAAATACAATGGGAAATAAACGGTACCCTCTTGAAGAGGAAAGAAATAGCCTTGTGCCAAAGATATTAGCATGTAATATAAAATCTTCTACGAAGGCGAAACGGAATATCCTGAAATGTACTCCTTCTCAACTTTCCGTATCCAAGTTTCGAATATAGATCGAAACCTACAAAACTTTGTTACACAAACCGAGCGTCAACTCATTGTGAACCAAACTGAGCTTGGTTCATGTAGAACACTAAAGTCGAGGTCTACTGCACAGGTTATGGCCAGACTCACTATTCTTTGACTAAATAGCTACATTTTGTCTCTACCACGTTTTCAAATTTTGTTATGCAACTATACCTTACAACTTGTCGACCTTCCTCTTAACAACCTATCGGGGATACCTATTGATATGTAGTAAACTTAAAAAAGCTCTTAAATTTTCAGCAGCATAATGAAGATAAATTGTCGTTTTTGTCTTCGAACTTTACATCCAACAATTCATTCGCTTTGTTTCACTACAAAGATCACCTTTTGTTATTCGACAACAATACCTTATTGTTGGTGGTACTTCCAAACAAAGCCAACGAGACTGGCCTTGAAACAAATATAAGGGTAGTTCTTTTCTCTAAAGTACGTCTCTCGTAAAGTCTATATTTTATAGAATACATAGAGTGCAAGCCTCGATAATCGTGAATTTTCAGTAGTTCCATAAATTGAACACATATTTATTCTTGTAGTTTGCAATTACATCCTTTCCCTTCTATCTTCGGTATTTCAATGGTATCTTTGAATGTCGCAAAATTCATATACTTCTTCATCTCATTTGCAAGTTTCCGGCTAGTGAAATCTCCAGGAAAATGTATGATAAAGTCTTCACCTCCAAATTTGGATCCACATGAATCGTCTTGATACGACTGAAGTATACCAGGTGGAATGAGCAAAGTTCTTTTTGCAATAGTTCTATTACGACTAATAGTTCTCCACAATGCTGTCTGTTCATGATAATACTCATTACTGTATTCCGTAAAGGTCCAGAGACTTCGTAACAGTTGAATATTGCTCTCAGTACCACGAAACATCACAACTCCATCATTGATTCCGTTACAATCGACACCAATTATGATGTCAAAACTTTCTTCAAGGAAAAATTCTTCTAGTCTTGTGTCAAAATTTGTTATTAAAAGATCAAGATCCAAGAAGATAACCCATCGATAACCTTTTGCCAAGATGGCCTCTAGAGCAAGTACCTTTCCCCACATGGCATGCCAGTTCTCGTCAACAGTACAGTTACACACAAAAAAGTCGTAATTGTGATGTTTTGAGTAAGCTATTTTATTACTCAGGGATAATTTCAAAACTTCCAAGTCATACTTTCCTTTCAAAGAAGATATTGCTGATAGCAAAGCAATAGGACCCAAGCTAGGACGAGAATAAGGATAGCTTGTCACTTCAAAAGAGGGAAAAAATGACCTTGTGAAAAAACCCATAACTATAATCAAACAAAGCAAACTAAGCAGAGTTTGAAGTTTTCTTGGTTGACAAGTTATTCGCCACATCCTAAAATAGTACTGGAATCTCAACACTAGGACATTCTCCCTGTCGGGAAATTTGGGTCAAATAGATTAAAAATTTACGAAAGTTTGTCGATTATATTAATATATGAATCCCCTAAGCACTAGTTTGACCAATAGAAAGTGTATGGCAATGTTGTTACCATGGAAATGAAGATGATTGCTGGCAGTGTAGAGAGTATTTGTGAGAAACCAAAGCAAGATATTGAGGTCCCTTTCATTTGATATTTTCCCAAACCTTTGCTGCTGGTTTGAAATCTTGAAGATTCCCTTCAGGATATCATATATTGCAATTTTACACGACTTCTGTTATTCAGCTCTATTTAGTTCCAAGGATTTTGGCCTAGAATGCGTCCCTGAATCGTACTGCAAGCGTTTCTAGGAGCATTCTTATATTACGATGCCAAATCATATAGACAAGACCCCTCAGAGCACAAAGCATTCATCTAATCCTTTAATTCTTCTCTTTTTTTGACTTTCAAGGTGATGAAATGATTCTTAGCGTTTTAGATACTAAGTCAGGTGTCAAGGTTTCATCAGGTTTTGGTAGACAATATAATAATTTAAGTACATTCAATAATAAATAGGTACTTCAGGAAACCAGAGTCGAAATGAAAGGGATTTCATATATTCATCACAAAAAAGTGTAGAATATTCAAATTCTTGGGTTCTATAAGTGCCATAAGGATTGAAAGGTCATGCTCTCTTCATTTTTGAGAAAGATTGAAGTAGGATAGAAGCTTCATCTTTTTAGAATAGAGGATTGAAATCCTCTTGATATCTTTCTTGCTCTACTCTCGACAGCACATTTAACGAATCTTAAGATCAGAAATGAACGAACAAGAGTTTTATAAAAGATGAAGTCATTATAATGCAAGTACTTTTTCATGAGAAAAGTGAGAATCCTTTGATATTTGGAACAGTTGTCTATATTTTATCGGAAAGAATATTTGCCACACATTGCTAATTGGTTTTGCTACGCACGGTTGCACGGTTTCACGCATTATCGTGAAAGTAAATCCTTTGGTTTTGAATTTGTCAGGTTCAACAAAACTTACTGCCAAAAAACTGTTGTTTTTGAGATATTTCGGCTTCTGTACTTTGACGCGGTACTTATTCACTTCCCAAGACGACTCGAAAGCGATGTTGACAGTACAGGAAATGTTGTTGTCACAACGAGGTTTGGAAATACGTTCTGCCATTTCTCTTAAGCTTTTGACAACAATAGAAGAGTTCTTAAGCCTTTTTGAAAGTAAAATCAAAGAGCTTCATTTTACTTGGCCTTTGATAGCTTTTCTAGACTATCCATCAAATCGTTATGAAAGAACCAATGTTGGATACAGGTTTTGAAGGTAATTTGTTTCTGTTGAATGAAAAGTAAGATCAAAATTTCCAAGAATACTAGACGAGACTATGAAATACCCGAGTGTAGTAAACAATACACTTCATTTATGTTGCTGAAGAAACAGCGATCTGTTTGTATTGTTGACTTGTACATGTCCAAAAATTAAGATTTCTATCGAAGAATTCACGTATAGCGTGTAAAGAAATCTCTATTACTTGGATCAAGCTACTTTTTAAGTTTTCACTTCAAGTTTACAAGATTCCTTTGCATTCGAAAAACAGGTTGGTCATGTTTAAATTAGTTGGCAATTGTTTCCCGATTTTGAAAGAACTGAAAAAAAATGATTCCTATTGAATATTCAAAGACGCTAAGCATTTGCTCGAAGTTGCAGCTATTATCTCATTCCCTGGGGCAACGGAGTTTCCATGGATGTTGAGCGAGGTATCTATCCTTTGGTTGTCATGTTCTGACAGACATCGCCTCTGACACATAAGAGATACTGATTGTTCTTACATACGCAACGTACGACCTACTGTAAAATTCTCTTCTCACTCGCATTTCTTGTTCATTTGATAATTATTTTGTCAGACTTCTTAGGTTTTGCACGGTAAATGAACCACGAAAGATGGAAAAGAGGATTGAAATGGCACTTTATATGCATCCTTGCTAGATAGAGACATACGGTCTGTGAAAAAAATGTGAATAATAGGAAACATTTCTTTATTAGCAACTGTCATGAAGAGAATGATCAACAGAGAGATTGCAACTTACAAAGAAAAGAACTAAAAGTGTCAATGAAAACTTTTGGAACAGAAAACTAGTCAACTGAAGCAAAATTCTGAAAGTAAATGAGTTGATCTGGTCCAATTTTACCTTTCAAAGTAGCTTCCTTTAGCAACTAAAGATGGTCTTTCAAAGCATGTTTCTCTAAAAGACCTCTCTCTCTACGTGCTCCGGACGACCAATATCATGATGACGACCTCTGTGGATTATTTTATCGCACTCATTCTCAACATGAAGGCTTCATAACAGCCATGTCGAAAAATATTTGTCGCAAGCATAACAAGAACAGATTAAAAAGTCAAATTCAAAGAATACAAAAAACCGAGAACAGCGGTAAAGTAAGGAAAAGAATTTGAACATTGTAGGTTTTGGTCGGTAGTATAGTGTTAGGAAAAAGTCTTGACTAAAGACTCTGTGAGTTTGCAGTGGGAAGAAAGGGTCTCATAGATTGCCTCATTCACCTTATAATTGGTATCATTCAATGATACGTCATTTTCTTCCATACGAACTACAAATTCATAGTAGACTACTGAAGACTGTTCTATGCTTCACTTTAGTAATCAGATTATATTTGTTCAAGGGCATCTTAGGGGCAAAGGCATGACCAGAAGGCTTTGGATTATGCGCTGTCATATCTGCTAGTTTTCGTGTATAGCGCCACTAGTGCCGCACAGAATTCAACAGTGGTACAGAATGAATGTTCTTTCGTCTCAAATAAATTGCATTTGTTATTTCTGTTTAAGCCGTCATGCTAAGGTTTGTTTGGATACCGAGCTGCTCTATAGATTCAATCGAATTTCTCTTGTGATCTTTGAGGCAAAATAGTGACTAATTTATTAGACAAAGAATTTGAGCTCAGGAGTTGGATCTATAAAATTGCAATGTGACCAAAGGTTAATAGAATACTCTAAACCAAGAGGAATAGCAGCCCCGCACAAGACAAAATCAAATGAGCAATGGAACGATAGTAGGAATTCCCAGAATATCTTAAGAAACCAAACAATGTCGATTTCACCTTTGACGAGTTCGTGTTTTAAATAGGAAACATGTATCATTGGTTCAAATTCTTTTTTAGGGGCTTGCATAAAGGTGGGAGCAACACCTCAATCAGAAATAAAGTAGAGAACGAATAGGAGCAGCCGCCAAAGGTAACGAGCCTTTGCGCGTATGAAGAGATAAATTCGCAGTCCATGATGATTGGAAGTTTTTTGAGTGGTTGCTTTATTTCATACTAATTGCTCAACGAGGAAGATTTATCCATCGTTGTTACGCTCTATCCATTTCACTGTAATCCATCTGCTTATTTATTGAGAAGGAGATATTGTTCTTCAAAGTTCCTTCTAAAGGAGCACCCGAAGAACATTAGACAATGTAAGGATAAGAGAGCAAGACTTTAAGTACCCTAGTGTCTTTTTTCAAGGAACAGTCAAATGTTTATTTCAATATACAATTTCAAATAAATCGACAAAAAAATGACCATTCTTAGGACACTCCGATAATGAAGAGGATACTAAAAATATTCACACATTTTTTCTGTCCTTGTCGATTGTGTACTACGCCATGTCCTACAGGGCCAAGGCTCGACGACAAGAACTCTCGTAAACAGATTTATCAACGAGTTCATGAACTTGGTGTTGTTACTATAGAATCAGCAACACATGGTGACAGGATAACCCTACAATTGTGCTGCAATTTTGTTTTAAATACTCAGCATGTCATATTATGGCAAAGTCCTTTCAACGCCCTAATGATACTCCAAACTTGGAAATCTGATTGATTTAATGGTCTATCCTAGTTTACCAGCCATATTCAAAAAGGTTTTGGAAATATATATCAGTGTTTCAATTTACATCGGTTTCAATTGAATAATAGAATTCTATATTTTCATATACCTGACAGTTGTTTCTCTGTAATCGGAATCTCTATATTCAAGCGGCAATCGCTACTTCGGAATCATGCAAATATTCACGATATCAACTTTGTAGCAACTCATCAAGAGATGTCTGCATGAAGCCCTCATCGTAGACTATTTAATCATATCCATGTCAAGCTAGAGTTAATGAACTCTCAACATCAGACTTTCAGCTTGTTTGAAAAGAAAATTCCAAAATTTGACTAGCTTGTAGGCAACAGTTGAGTTGTACTACTTTATTAGCACAGGACACTCCAATAAGAACTTTTTTGAACTAATTCTTAGCCTCTCAGTTCAGAGATGGAAGAAGGAGTAAGGGCCAGATATTCTTTGACAAACAGGCAAATATGATCTACTGTTGTGATATTATGGACAGCAGGCTACACTTGATTGTCTGCTGAGTCACATTTTACGCGACACTGACTTGTTGATGATATATTACTCGTAGCTTCAGAGTCTTCGCAGTTCAGGACAGTAAGAAGTTATATTGAGATTCTTTTTGTCAAAGTAGTCTTCGAGACATCCTCAAACACTTCGCTGAAGCATTTTGTATCTTTATTAAAAAAGTTATGAACTCTATGAGTAGTTTAAAAACTCTATGGATGTAAGAATTATAAAATTTGAAAGGGTTTCCCAATATTCAGCAGTCGAGACTGTCTGACACGAAAGGAAACAGACTGCCCTGTTTCTTATAAAGCTCTTTAGTCGAATCATGCAACAGATATCGAAAACGAAACCAAACATCTCCAAACTCTGGAGGAGCCTTGTATGCATGAAAAAAGAAAAAAGTATCATCTATAATAGCATTGAAAAGAGTTTGATCTTTTCCTACAAAATAGCCTTGAGATAACCAAAAATCATGTAGGGAATAAAACTTGTCAGCAAATAGCTCAGCTCCTATTCTATCCACAACAAAGAACCCTCCCTCCACAAAGTCTATTCGATATGCTGGTTCATCCCCCAAAGTTTGCTTATGAAAGCTTTGACAAGTAAATTCACTTGGTTTCGTTACTAATCCTACTAATATATGCTTCGAAGGATAAGTTTTAAATAGCTGATCAACGGCTTTGTTATCAGGCCAGTTGGAAAACGAAGTGTTGTCACGCCAAGCACCAAAGTCTACCCAAGCAAAGTACTTGGTATTGTAAAAGTCATTCTTCTTTGCAAAGGCAACCATTGCAGCTTTACTATTCCAAACTGCATACATTTCTGGAGAGTGGATATTCTTCTCTGGATCAAGCAACCACAAATCTTCATATTTTGTTTTGAAACTCTCTAGCTTAAAATTCCAGATATTCGACAGAACTATATATTTGACTTTCTTTTGAGGCCAAATATCTTTCAGAAAAGATATCGATTGTTGATCGCAGAACACAACAAGAGGAGATGTTACGGTATCCGTCAATTTGGCTCCCCAACTTTTGAAATCTTCTCGACTATGCTTTGACTTGTTTAATAAGAATATAGAAGTAACTATGGTAGTTTCAGGAAGAATACGTTCTTGTCTTGGGTACAAGATAAGCATGAGAGTTGCTACTGTGAGGAAAACAGCTACAAAAGTGAGGTAAGCCACCGCCGATTTGAACATCTTGAAAATTGAGTGGGGTAGCAAGTCAACAAAACCGAAGATTATGAGGTGTACAAAGCTTGAAGCTAGCTAAATCTTTTAAAGTGCTTTTGAGAAAGAAAGTTTTATCCATGGTGTTGTTAAATAATACCAAACAGTGAAATTGTTGCTATTTTATTGCACGATGCAACGTATTGTCGTAAAGAAAGAGCACTCATACGAGGAACTTATGTTCTTCTCCTTTTGTTATAGCAAACTTTTTTCACATACTTTTCATCCTATGATAACAAATAGCCTTTTCGAAGCTTAACAGATTGTTCATTGTTAAGTGGAAATTGGAGTCGCTGAAGGTTTGTTACATCGTTTCTCAAAACCCAACTCTTCTCGGAAGTCAAATGGTTCAATTCTGCAGAGTTAATTGTGAAGTTGACGTTTCTAGTTACAGAACAACTGTATGACCTTCGCAATAACCAAAAGCAGATAGGATTTGAAACAAGTAGTCTCAAATACCGTTTGACAACAGTTTCGCTCCGCATATGTTTGATATTACGACAAAGCCACGTTCTGTCGTTAATTATTCAGACTTTTGGGGAAGTTTGGCGAGATAGCTTTGGCGTCTAGTTCTTCAGACGTCCATATTAAGAAAGAATCGTTGAGAGCTCTGTATCCTTATAGTATTTCACAAATATTTTCTAGTGTCTGCTGAAACGCAACCTGTCGGTTGCGTTATCAAAATCAATGCACGCTTAGAGTCTTGCTCCATAATTTGAGAACAATCAGGTTCATCAGAAATGTTTAAACTTGTTGCTTTGTCTATGCTCATATCAATCACTCTTTAAGTTTAATATAGAAAAAGCAAAATTTTCCCGTTGTGAAAACATGACCAAAGCGTTTTCTTTGACAATTGATTGGCAGGTCAACGTTACTTTTCCGCTAAAGAAGTGCTTACTTTCAAGACACTTTTTTAAAAAATGCATCTGTTTGGAGACCTTTGATTTTTTCCAACAGACAGTGTGATAAGTTCCTTTCACTATTTGCACCCAATAAAGCGCAAGTGCTAAAGTCAAAATATTTTTAAAAATGGAGTCAGCTCAATCATTCTCTCCGAACCTTACTATGAATGAAACGGAAATAAAGCTCCGCTTTTATTCTTGTGACCTCTTTTTCGTAAGTAGTAGTGGCCGTCTGTTGACTTTCAATACGAATAGCATCCGAGGTACATCATAGTCGAACTTCTGCGAGAGACTGATAACTCTTCAACTACGTAGGAAAAGTCTTATCGGACATGAATGACTTTGATAGGGAAATTCGGCATTCGTGATATAGTGGCTATTCGGTAAGATTTTTGTTATTATTTATTGAGATGACTCAGTCTCATTTTTCTGTAAAAAATCAGTAGAAACCATTTTACTATCTGAAAATTATTGTGCAAGTTTTTTCAGTAGAAGAACGAACATTTCAGAAGTGATATTTTCAAATGGCTTCTTGTGCAACTGTATAATACATTCTCCTGTACGATCGAAAATTTTCTTCTGCACATATCTGGTGGAAACTAGTCTTTTTTCTGATTTTCGTCGCTGCAAAATGAATTCCAATCTTCGTTGAACAATGCGACCTTCTTTGCTCTCATTTTAGGCCAGTATAATCACTCGTTGACTTCTGCTTTAAAAGTGACTTGTTTGCTACATGAAATTTTTGTTTCTTCTTAGATCGTTTCTTTTGAATTCTTTTTATTTGAAACTCTTAGTTAGTTAT
Organism: Galdieria partita; assembly: GCA_025991245.1. NCBI lineage: Eukaryota > Rhodophyta > Bangiophyceae > Galdieriales > Galdieriaceae > Galdieria > Galdieria partita. The sequence continues at coordinate 255,308 of BQMJ01000012.1, forward strand.
ACCCTACAATCGAAATTCTCTTTCTTCCTATTTTATATAAAGAACTTTGAGTTTCGCTTTCATATTTATCTAGCGTTGAAATCGATACTTGGTTAACAATAATTAAAAGAACCTCTCCTACAGAGGTACATATTCATTTCTACGTTTTAATAGGGAACAAGAGCCAGATTGAGACTAAACGTCTGATTACTGGCACAATTTGGAATATTGTGATATTTGCACAGTTACAAGCTCTACTCGTAGCTGTTCTGGTGTGCTCGCGAAATGGCCTAAGAATTTTCTCTATATCGACTCGAGATTGGAAAAATACACAATAGACGACTTTCAATCGATCGTTGGTATTTCCTCAACTTTTCAAGGAAAAAACAGAGTATATAAAAGGAGAGTTTGGTAAGCTCTATTCTTTTTCTCCTTCGTTGGTGTCAATTTCTACTACTGATTCTTTTTTATATTTGCAAGTAGAATTCTAGCCATTTTGAGACGGCTAAAGCTCATTTTTGGTTAATCTTGAAAATGTTTATAATGAAATAGGAAAACATTTTTGTAGATACAAAATATTTTCTATAGCTTTTTTACACAAATATCTGGCTTGAAAAAAGATTTCAAAAAATTGTTTCAATCTTGTCGAGAAAAGGCTAGCAGAACAAGACACCATGAAACCAAAAGATAATAAAGTGAGGGAAAGAATCAATAACCCTCATGTGAACTCAAATAACTTCTTACTGCGTTTCCCAACGACCATCTTTGATCCTAATTCAGCCTAGTAAAATCTGCGATGCGGCAAGGTTTTCAATTGCAACACAATCTACTAATCTTCTATCTAGTATCTGTTACAATCGTTTTCATAGACATTACTTTTCTAATTTAGTAGCTTCTAAAGAATCGAGGTTTCTTTGTAAAATTGCATTTCTTCTTTATGATTGTGTATAGTTTTTGAATGCATAGTTCTCCCTAGAGGATGCTTAGGTGTTTTTCATGTCAATTTTTTCCTCTTTCCGACAACTTGAATGATTTCAGCATTGTGCACTATAGATAAGTTTATGGCTTTAATGTATTTTATTCTGAACTTTTTGGCGTGGCCCATTTTAGTATGTTTTCTTAGTATTTTTATTCGCCACTTATATAAAAATTCGTAAACCTCTTTTCTTCTCCTGGACTTCCTGTAATTTACCAATTTGATTGTGTTTGTTCTTCTTTTAGCCCAATGCAGTTAGTAGTTTGTCGCACTTTGTTTTTTAACTGATGTAGTTGCTACAAGAAATTCTTGTTTTTCCTTCCTTTTTTCAACTGAAATTTTCTATTTGAAACTCTCACAAGTACACATGTTGTCTTCAAAGTAGAAGTTTCTGTGTTACATTTTTATAACAAAAGGAAAGCCTTTCTTCTCACTTGTCTTACTCATCTATTTATTGTTTCAATTGATACTGGGTTGTTTGAAACTTTCCTTTTAAGAGGCGATGAGAGAATTTTCTTTCTTGCTCTGTCTACCATGAATAATTCTGATTGATTGATTTGTAAAATTTGAATTGTCAAATCTAGTCTTTACTTTTTCTTAAGAATTCGTGTCGCTTCTTTGGAATCTCTCTATTTACACGTTTGTGAAATATTGAGTTTCTCTCTCCTCCAAAATTGGGTTAGAACATATCCAACCCAAGATTCTATTTCTTAGCTATTATCAATTGTATTTTTATTTTTACAAAGAGTTGTTTGTTATACTGTATATTGCAGTTTGGTGTTTGTCTTTCTTTGTTGGCTAAACGTCTTTATTGTTTGTATAGAGATGATTAGTTAATTTGTCTATAGAAGAAATTTCGTGTCTTGTACTTTTTTTATTGCCAATTGTATAGAGCAATTTGTTGCCTTTCCAGACACTTTTCATCATTGAAAAACCAAAGTTTGGCTAGAGTTCTTCTTTTATGCATAACTAACAACGAAATTCAGCGTATATTAATTCAAGGTACCGTAGATTTCTACGTGAGTAAAATTTTAGCAATGACATCCACCAGTGCGAAAGTGGAAAGTTCAAGTAACGAGAGGTATCGAGAATAAAATATTAATTTCTTATTCAATTTTGCTTTGTAGCTAGGTAGATCCTGGAATATCTTGTAAATATATGAACGTTGCTTTATGGAACAATTCAATGTGCCTAAAGAATGGCTGCTTAAATGCATTCTGCCGAACAACAATTTTATAAATTTTTCTTTAGTCGCTCTTCTCAGCCCTTTTATAGGGCTGTACATTACAGCTGATGGCGATTTCCCCAATAGAACGACAAGGTTATTTAAGTACCAACAGTGATACTATTCAAACAATAACCCTTCCAAAAATGTCTCACAAACGGTCAACTTATGGGTGTTTATAGACTTGAGATTGCAAAAAAATACGGTAGCTATTCTAAACTTACACACTATTGAAGAGTCTTGAACCCTCTCCTTTGTGAAAGACACAGTCTTTTTCTCCCAAGTCTTGTTTCGAATTTGAACAACGCAGATTGTGGTTTTGGGCACTTCTGCATCCTTCAGATGACCTCGTCAAATTAAGGTTAGCAAAGGATGACACAAAGATGCTTCAAATTCTATGTAAAAACTCCGTTCACGTCGGTTTTCGAAACAAGGACTCACAGTTGAATTGCGCAGTTCAGTTGTTTCCGGCTAATGTCCCCTCTCCAGTTGGACAATAGATTCTCAATAGACAAGAACTGACGATCAAAAGAATCGGTTTTGTGAAGAACTGAAGAGAATCAACTCACAATCTTCTTTAAATGTTACAGAAGATCTTGGTGATTGTTGCACAAGGGAAAGCCCTCAACACCTGTTCACAACAACAGTTAGGGGTGCAATTCAATTTGAAAAACCAAAAGACTGTATTGGGGCAAAAATTCAAACTCAAAGACTATTTGAAGCCTTCGTACCCACTGGTTCCCAGTACTCCCAGTGGTCAATATTTTCAAACAGACCAGAAACTACAGGACAACAATTCTCGAACAGAACCTATGTTGCATTCAATATAAACTTCGAATAAAAAGCTTTCTTCAAGCTACTTTGAGCTCAAGGGGGGTCACGCCAGACAGGGCCTTGGCTGGTATTTCAAAAAGAAATGCGAAATGATGAAACCTCAAGGCTTGGTCGTAAAAAAATTCTCCTCTAAATTCAACTATTTAAAGTTTCATAAAAACAACAACAACTTTATTCACTTCAAAACAGGTGGAAAGCAACTACAGCCACGCTTGTTTTAACCAAGAAGGACAATCCTCACAGGAAGCCATTTGGAATTTCTGGCAACCGGACACTCACAGGATCGTAATAAAAATGGTTAGATTATATTTTCATAGATAACACGCAAGTGCTGATATTCTGTGTCCTACAAATGGTCGCGGTTTTGCTGTATGCAAAAGAGTAAAATTTACCACAAGAGAAATTTCTATAATGTCTGAGAAGCTCTCTATCTTAACCTTGACACAACTGTATAAACAAAAATAGCAACTTAAATTTATTAAAGAAGACAATAATAATTCATGAGATAACATTGTTGACTCAGTAAGACTTGCAAATAGCAGCACTTCACACGAAAACAAACATTTACGAGTATGAAGCCAAAGTTTACTGGTCATGCCATGGCTCCAATTATTCTACTTGACAAATGAATGCGATTGCTCCAATGGAGTAAAGTGTTTAGTAGTCTAATATGATATTGTGGCTCAGATGTAATAAAATGGCCTATCGTTGAATAATACCAACGATATGGTGCAAATGCTAAAAGAGCCAGTCGATGAGATGCAAAATGAGCGTGGCAGGAAACCAATACGCCATTGGCTAAAAAGTTTCCATCCATAGTAAGACATTGCTTATTTCAGTTACTTGACTATATGATGCTACTGAATTATTTTGAAACAAAAGATTATCACCAATTCTGATATCCTTTGCAAACACAGCATCTACTTTGTTTGCTCCAAAACGCATTAATAAATGATAAGGTGAGACTTTAAGATATCCCATTTCGTGTTTTATACCAAGAAAAGTGACACTGACATCATCTTTCTTGTCCAACCATCCAATTACACGAGTTGGTCGAATAGCCTTAGATTTGGCATCAAGAGTCAATATGAAATCATTGCTTCGGATCGATCCGATATTCAGTTCTTGAAAGGAACTGGAGTAGACCTTTGAGTCCTCAGAAAGGCAGTGAACACCACCTAAAGAACAAGGAGGCCCAGTTACGCCAAGAGATACACGTTCGTATCCCCGTATCAAGTCTCTTGCAGCTTAAAATCCTATGTCTGCCGATGCTACTTTTCCCAAAGTACTGCCATGCAAACCAAATTTCTGGTTTGTATCGAACTATTGCACCGCCTTGGGTTGCGTATCGCTCCTCAACAAAGTTCAACACAAGTAAATGACCACAAGGAACGCTTCCTGTACTTGTATCGTCACTCATCTCTTTGCATCAATTTGTTAATATGAAGAATATTATTGTCTTCCAAGAGGAGACGTAAAACTTCGCCTAGACCATGAATAGAAAAAATACTGAAAAAGCAGGGGGTTGCCTCTGTCTTGGACATAATGTGTATCTCTACATAACATGAAACGAGTATCCTATCAGAAGTTCCGCTGGCTGCTGCTTTTTTAGTTACAACGTTATCCAACGTCTTAGTCGGAGGATCTCTTGTTGACTTCGTTTTCTACTTTGGCTCGGCCATGTCCCTTCGGTCGTACATATTGCGATGTACAAACTGTCCCTAAGTAAGTACAGGTAAGGTCAGTTGTTTGACATTAGTTGGACGAATTTGCTTTGGAGAGCTTTCTAAGAAGACACAACTCTGATAATATTTAAAAGTATCGAAAAGTGCGAATCGTGACCATTTACCAGTACTTGTATCTTCGAGAAATCTTTCAACATTTCTATTTCAGTCCTTTGTGAGTCATATCATCTTGAAGGCTCAAATAGCATTCTTTCGAATGACTAGGAATAAGTTCGTTGCTCCTTGTGTGCAAACTTCAGTTGAGTAGTCCTCAGCAGTTCATTTAGGGTTTATATTTCTTCCAAGAAAAAAGGGTATCGCGAAGTAAAGTTTGCTGCAAAAGCTATATTTTCTATATCGTCATCGATTCCGATTCTGTCCGTTCTCTTTTTTCCGCAACTCTTCTTCTATTGACATAAATATCATGTTCTTGGGTCCATACCAAAAGTCAGCAGATTCATACCCAGAACCTCTCTCCTTAAGACTTTCCAAATGACAAAGAATTGATCTGGATATGACAATGCATATGAGCTTCCTACGAAGTTTCACGACTTCCACATCCTTTGCGTTCACGTCGAAGGCTGACTCTGCCAACTTGTCAAACAAGCTAGTATCCTCCGAAACACTAAAACGTATCATCCTTAACCTTTCAAATATCCAATCTACACAACCTAGAGAACTCAAACTTCCTACGCACTTACTAAATGAATGTCGTACTTCAGCAGCAGTGCGATTTCGATTTCCAGTAAGCGTTTCTATCAAAATAGCAATACCACAACGTCCACATCCTATCTCGAGCACTTGCAACTCAGCTTCCGAACAAATACCAAATCTGAATTGATTGCAGTCTGAATTTCATCTTCAGAAAGGTCCAAAGGCTTTGCTCTATCGATGACGAGTGCTAACTTTACGTTTCTAGCTGGTTCCTCTCCCGCTTCTCCCACTGCTGATATAATGCTTCTCGTTTTTTTTGCAATGTTTTGTGCACGTTTCGCATTCGCTCACGCCTTCTAGTCTATGAACAGGATTTATTAGTATCCTGCTACCAAACTTAGTCTATTCAACTATACATATGCTTAATATTGTGCAACTTGGAGTGTCCCGCCATATTCGCACGGACACATTTCTTAGTCCATTCGCAATTTCCAGCTGTAAAAAGGAGTTGCTCAAATATCGAATATTCACATATATTAACAAGTCGACATTAGTGCAAACGTCAGCATTGCTGACTGTAAAACTGGTCATTCGAAAAATAAGACCAATATTACACAAGATAAGGCGTTAGAGTTGTTGGCAAAGTTACGAGCCAAGACTTTGAACAAGGTAAGTATATTTTTAGCTATACTTACTTTGTTGAACTTTGTTAGTCTTGCTTCGGTTGCAACACGAGGTACCACATGTGCGCCTCTTCAGTCTTTGGAGTTTCTGTTTGTTTGGATTGCTCTGGACTTCACAGAAAACTTCGAAGTCAAGTTACCTTTGTAAGGTCCACTATTATGGATACTTGGACTCCACACCACTTGTGTCTTGTGGTGTTGGATAAAGCTCGAGAGTTTTGTCCAAAAAAATGGGCGGAGTCTGTTAGTGGAAAGGGTATAGAAGAAAAGTACAGCTAATTTATTACAAAGCATATCTCCAAAAAGCAATCAGACCAAGCCAAAGGAAGACTTGACAGAAAAACCTCTTCGTTCTACTCTACTACTTAACGTATTTCCAGAGAGGAAGTTAATTTGTGTGAAGAACTTGAGCAACTAGAACCAGCAAAATATTGTCGTTAGAGATAGTAACGTGGTAGTGGAAGATACTACAAATTATAAGTTACTTGACCGGTCAACAACGGAAAACTTTTTCTTAGATGGTAGTTGAGATGGCTTTTCAGACAACCATTCCCTTCAAGAGCAAACTATTCTAACCTTTGATGGATAAGAAAGCTGCAAGCTAGGGAATAGTCTCAGAACATTGAATTCACCTTTCCAACCCAAAGTACAACAACTTGACTGTGGTTGTTACAAATCTATTATTCACGAGTCTAAACAAAGAGACCGGATCAACTTTAGGATTCAACAATAGTCTAAGCAGGTTATATGTAGAGGACATGGTGAAGGGATAGAGTAGAAAGATTCCTGTCTTGGAGGTAGCAGAGACCTTTTCATTTGAATCGAGTTAGTCTTAAAGTTTCCACCGAGGAGACTGTTAGGAGTTCGTTAGTAGCACCTGATAGAAAGAAAACATGTCACAGGCAGTTTTGATCTGGAAGTTGAGATACTTGAACTTTCAAGGGCTTCACTTTCAACCCAACAGAACACTCAAACCGATAAACAAAACTACTTTGGCAGGTTTTTGTAAGTTTTCATTGCAATTATCATTGTCTATGTTGGTGAACAGTATCAAGTTGCTGGTGAACAAACGAGTTAGTTTTACTAGCATCGACCTGTGATTCCTTCTGTATTGGCCTGTTTGCACAAAGAAGGGTCCTTTTATCGACAGAATCGTGTGTTCAATCTTGAAGACGATCTTTTCTTATCTAGAATCGTAAAGAATTACTTGTTAAAATCTTTGAGATGTGGTCTGTCTTAAGGCACTATATAACAAAAAAAATTGGAGAGTATATTGTCAGGACACTGTTAGTGAACAAGTTTCGGTGAATCCTCGGGATTCTTCTTAGTCCGAAGAAAAGTGAGAGTTAGGTCGACTTGTATTCGCACTTCCAATGACACATTTATGCATTCTTCGCATTTCTTTATATCCACTTTCTTTGAGCAAGACAGAATTCCTCACTACTCTGCAATTGCAAATACATTCCATAAAAAGAAACAATAGCGCCCTTCTCTTCATACTTGGCTTCTCTTTTCACAGTCTTCTTAGAACCGTAAAAGGAGCAAGAAAAATTTAAGGTACTTAGGACTCCTTCGTGACCAAATCTATCTATCTTCCTATCCATTAAAACGAAAAATTCTTGGCTATCAATATTCCTAAAAATGAACTTTAAAATATGTCACAAGCTCGATTCTTTCACACTTTTAGTATTTGAAAATTAACTTTCAACTTTCTACAAGGTAAACATGAGAGAGTTGATGCATATTGCTGACACATAAACCTCAAAGGTGAGTGAATGAGTACATTTTCAATTTGTAATCGTCGTGTTTTGTGTTCAAATGATGACGCTCCTATTCAGCTCTTTGCATGTTTCTCGTCGCTCGGCTATTCAAGGTTTCTTTTTGTTGGTTGCTGGGTTTTTCTTGTTCAAATTGATTAAATACAACGAAAGACAAGGTGTGCAGGAGCGAAATGTCAAAGCAAGAAAGCCGGAGAAAACCTTGTTTGTGAGCGGCTGGTATGGACAGTTAAACAATAATCTGCTACTAATCATCCATGCAATGTTCGTTGGGAGTTTGATCAACCGAAAAATTGTTTGTTCGAACCACGACATGTTTGACTTCTTTGACTTTTCTCTGTTCGAGGAACATGGAATGTTTGTAGAGCCAGGAAATAGTCTCAATGACACTATAAAGTTGACTAAACTTCGAGGTATACTATCAGAGGATCCCGCCGTCTTAGCCATGTATTCTTCCAATGAGAGCCCTCTTGAAATCACTGCCGAAGAAGCCTTTTTTGCTTGTCTTACTCCAACACAAAACAAATTGGCTTTTTCTCTGTTGCGTTGGAAAAGGAAACAATTGGAGTCTTTGAGATTCATATTGCACGAGATAGGTCTCGTTGAAGGTAATTTTGTGGCAGTCCACCTTAGAAATCTTGATTTGACTTGTGATCAATATATTACGAACTATCCAACTTGGATTGCAAACAGAATTCGCTTTTCTTGCCCTTGGAACGCCACAACAGTTTACGATATTTTAAGCTCTCTACAAGTGAGTAATACTCCATTGTTTCTCTCTTCAGATGGACAGGTTCCATCGATTGATCAAGAATTTTTTAAAAAAGGTGCAATATCTCTTCATAACTTGTCTTCTGAACTTCAGATACCTTCACGATACGTCGATCTATTTGTGATTTCAGAGGCAAAATATCTCTTTGGAAATTTTATTAGTACTTTTTCTAATAACGCTGCCTCAATGCTATTGACAAAATATCCAAAACATGAGATTATATTTTCATTTCCTCCCATATGCAAAAATGGCGTAGAGTTTTGGAATTGTCACAGATACGCTTTTTGGTGCATTTGAAATCACCTAACTTGTCTATCTTTTATAAAAACCTTATTTTTGCTGAGAGAATCTTAAGGCATATATGAATTGTAACCATAGTTCATTCATCTCCTGAAAACTACTTTTAGATTGCATAAACGGGGGAACGTAGTATATGAAAATTGTCGCAATTCAGCAGTTTTGTGTCCCTCTGCAAGAGAAACAGTTAAATAGCCTGTGAACCCCAGGATACTTGTATAGTTGATACAACTTTCTCAGACAAGGATAAATTCGAGACGAACCTGACTATGTTGAAAACAATCCTATTTAGGACGACATCAGGAGACACATTACTGTAGTCAACTGGAGCTACCTTTTCAATAAGAACCAGACGTCCAGCCATATGACTTTGAAGACTTCCGTAGCTTTAGCCAAACAATTTTGTCTCAAACATACATCTGACTTGGAATTCCGTCGAAGCTGAATTTTCACGTGAACACTCTTTCCATCCTTTCTACGGACAGAAACTTCTTTCTTAGTTGCATTTCACAGTTTACAAAGTGTTGTCTTTTAAAGGAGTAACAAGAAAAACCATTGCTCGAAGAAAAGATCCGAAGGTGAAACACAGTTTCGTCGTCAAAGAACAGGAATGTTGTCGGAGTACAAGAAAAGAGGCAGAAATCTAACGTCTTCGACTGTATTACAATGACAATCTCAAGTATCTTTGCTGGTACGATGTCATACAAAGGGCGGATGTAAAGGCGGAAATACTATAGTCCTATGTGAAACTTTGAGGTCCTTACTGAGTCGTTTAGATACCTAAAAACGATCACATTCGAAACTTGGCGCAACTACAGGAAAAAAAGTGACTTGGACCGAAGCTAAAGATGAGAAACAACAACAGACAACAACGACAATGCTTCACGACGGAAAAATGTTCCTCTTTCAATGAATATATGACTTTTATTTCCTGTCCTTTGCACATGATGGTTTTCAAGTTTGAATGTTGCAATATTTTCAAATATTGGAGCCACTTTGAGAAATTTCAATTTTCACCAACATTTTTTGTAATTTGATTGGAGTCCTTAGGTCAGGAATGTGATTGGCAATAGGAAATCTTTAGGAAGCGAATTGTAGTAGAAACAACTCGTTCAAGACGATCCTCGTTAAAGTTTTGAAAAATCGGAGTCAATGGACATAGGACACTTTTTAATTGGCAGCTGAGAGAATAACTTGAATCTAGTATTGTCATGGAAGGAAGTACATATGGGCTATGAATCAAGGAATTGGCACACGAAACAGAAGCAGTGCTCCTTAAACTCGACAAAATATCTTCACCAATAAAGTTTTTACATCTGATTCAGAAAGAATAATCAATTCACAATTATGAGGAATCAAGAAAACTCCTGCTACTCTATCGCCACAGGAATAACAATGACTAGAATGATTCAAGTCAGTTGCTACGCTAGTCGTTAGCTTCCTACTTATGATGACCAACGTGAAATGCAATGTAGGATGAATAGTCAACACTTGATCATAAACTGGTTGCAAAAACTTGCGAGGTACATCCATTATTTCATTCCATTTGAACTCCATCGTCCTTTACAGACAATACCCACAATCAAATTCTGTTCTCTCGTTCTTCTATGCAACTTGAATAATATTCGAACTATGAGATGTTGGCTCAAATTGAATATATATCTTTTCGAATTCTAACATTTCATCCACAATTCTTTTCCACTCATTGCTAGCTACCTAATGTCGTTCTCTCTATGTCTGATGTAGATCTAGTAAAATGTACAGATTTCTTCTAGTAAGCGGTAGATTGAGGGGAAAACTTTAAATTCATCGTAGTTTTCGTCTAGAACACGAAATTATTGATCAGCAGGAATGTTTAAGACTGCAAGGATTTTCTCAATTAGCATATCAATTCTGAGTTTAAAGACTTTTTAAAACTCTTCAGGGTCCGGTTATCGATGACCCGATTTCAAGCAGGCTGAATTGTACAAAAGGTACTGAACAGCCCACTCCAAGTTCCCCTCTTTAAGTTCTGGTAGTTTGAGGTTTAGGTCAATGTACAAGAGGCCTGAATCTTTTAACCTGTCCAGGACGGATATCCTGTTGTCTTTTTCATAATCACTTATGTTCTCAGGTCCTATTAGTGCTCTTTCAACCCATGCACTTTAAGAGTTCTAAATAACTTTCTACAAATCTTGTCCTTCTACTTTCGAAGAGATGTGGGGCAAAAGGGATGACTGGTTTAAAAGAACAATCAGGTTCCTTGAGAACCTGCAACTCTTATAAAAGTCCAGTTACTACATAGACGTCTTGTTCTCGGTCTACCAAAGCAGTTTCATATATTATCTTTCCTTAAAAAGCACTCAACATAGTGGACTACTATGTGACGTCCAACGCGATTGAAAATCGGTCCCTATTCGTTGCAGCAATAACAGAAGAAAATATTATCAGCACTAACATTGTCAAAGATCGGTGAAAACAGTTTTACCTCTTTCACAACTATTTCTACATTGACAAACTTCTTTGTTATTTATATTCTTAATCTATGATTGAACGTGTTTCATGTTGAAATGTAGACTCTAAGAAAAAACATGTACCTATTTGCTCTATATACAAAGCTCTATAGCTTCTACCCCATGTATACTTATGACAGTTTTGTTTTGGAGATTCCTTTCTTCTTATGCTGTAGAATAAAAAGATTACATATACTATAAAGAATAAGGGCAAGGAAGAGTTCTTCTGGATCGCCTTGAGGAGTCGAACAATATAAATCTATTTCAGAGAACATATCCACAAGGCAACTACAGGCTGTAAATTCAAAGTGACAACTTGGCTTCTTTTGGTTTGTCTGGTAACGTCGAAATAACATTTGTAGCAAGTGAAAACCATTTGATTGTTACCGTAAACACCAGAAAACTTTTCCTCAGGCTGCCAGGGGAACAAGGCAACGTGACAAACGCTACATAGCAGAACTCGTTCAACTGAAGAGATAAACTAATTCCAAAACAACGTGTTAGAAAACGTGAATCTATTATTTCCCTTGTTGAATCCTTGTATAAAACAGAAATAGAGCCAAGTGTGGAAATTTGTATATGTTACTGAGCTATTTGGACTCGTTGAGAAATAGAGCATGTCCTTTTAAGCAAAGCTCAGTCAAAATACTTTTCAGTCAGTTTAGAGGATGACCTTTCCGTCAACAGTTTCATCTTAGAAGAACCTTCAGTCTGACGGACTTTATAAATGAGATCCTGTAAACCTTCTGGATGGTTATTTGGCTTATAACTTACAAATCTCTAGTTTGAAGAAATGTGCGACACACAAAAATTATTTACAAACTATCTAAAACTAAAGACGACAACCTTCCAAAGCTCCCTTCTTCGATTTCAGTATGAACCGAGTAACTCTATTTCGAAGCAATGAATCATCTGATCTAGCGTGATCCGATCTATCTAAAACTTGTTGGATCACGACAAACACTCAGAATTCACCAGAGTTCGTATCACTTTTGCTTCGTAAGACATGTTACCAAACATTTGCCCACTTAAGAGGACTCAGTATTCAAAACATACATTGATGCTCACCCTTTGGATAGATTATAAAACTTGACATGATCCTGCTCTCAGCGCTTCGTAAAATATCACTTTTCTTCTCTTCAAACAGAACTCGAAAACTTTCAGGGAATCCTTTTGTATAACGTAAATTCCACATAGTTTGGATCTGCTAAACTTTGAAAGATAATAGAGTAACATACATCTTGATCGAGAGTGTCATTCCGATTGTTTTAGAATTTCCTATTCATTTAGGTACCTCTCTTCCTTTGGAAAATCCATGAAACTCGTTAGTTTTAATTATACTTTCATAGATAATACATTAATGCATCTCTTCTGGATCTAACAAATGATCGTCTTTTTGTTGGATGCAAAAGACTAAAATTTACCACAAGAGAAACTTCTATGAGTTCTGAGAAGCTCTCTACCTTAACCTTGAAATAATAGTATGAACATAAATTCCAAATGAAATTTATTAAGGAACACAAGAACATTTCACAAGATAACATTGTTGACTCAGTAAGACACGCATATAGCAGCACTCCACACGAAAACAAACATAGAGGAATGTGAAAACCAAAGTCTACTGATCATGCCTTGGCTCCAATTATTCCACTTGACAAATGAATGCGATTGCTCCAATGGAGTAAAGTCTTCAGTAGTCTAATATGATTCTGTGGCTCAGATGCAGTAAAATGGCCTATCGTTGAATAATACCAACGATATGGTGCAAATGCTAAATGAGCCAGTCGATGAGATGCAAAATGAGCGTAGCAGGAAACCAAAACGCCATTGGCTAAAAAGTTCCCATCCATAGTGAGTGGAGCAAAAGCACCCATTTGAACAACATTCCTTATTTCAGTTACTTGACTATATGATGCTACTGAATTATTTTGAAACAAGAGATTATCACCAATTCTGATATCCTTTGCAAATACAGCATCTACTTTGTTTGCTCCAAAACGCATTAGTAAATGATAAGGTGAAACTTTAAGATATCCCATTTCGTGTTTTATACCAAGAAAAGTGACACTGACATCTTCTTTCTTGTCCAACCATCCAATTACACGAGTTGATCGAATAGCCTTTGATTTGGCATCAAGAGTCAATATGAAATCATTGCTTCTGATCGATCCGATATTCAGTTCTTGAAAGGAACTGGAGTAGACCTTTGAGTCCTCAGAAAGACAGTGAACACCACCTGAAGAACAAGGAGGCCCAGTTACGCCAAGAAATAAACTTCCAACGCTAATACCAAGAAAAAGGTATGTTGGAACACCAATATCGGACAGTACTGTATTCAAGTCAATACACTGGTCAAGAGGATATTGGTGACAGTTGCCACTATAACAAATCTTGATATTCATGCTACTGCCACATCCTGATAGAGATAAGGTTATATTCCCTAATAAATCCTCTAATGATGAAGGTAACGTGGAAGACAAAGAACTGAGAAGATCTTTGAAATCAACGTTTTCATCAAGGCTAGAAATACTGAAGGTATCCGAAAAGGTGCTACTTCCACTACATGAAGTAGAAGACGAATAATACTTAATTTCTATTGAAATGGAGGAACTTCTAGCATTGCTCTTCAATGAAATGAGATGATTTGCAAGTGAGGAGTTCTTCTTAGATCCAATACGATAATGTTGCTTCAAGCTAGACTCTGGAGACGTGTAGCTTGTTCTGACCCTCTTATCAAGGGGAACACTTGCTTCAGTTAGAATGTACAAAGATACGTAAAACAAAATTAGCAACAATATCCTTTGATTACTCATTTTCGGCAAACGAAATTAAAAATTTTCTAATCCTTTCATCTCTTTTTATAACAAATGTTTACATCAACGTGTCCAGTTTCCTCCAATGCTGCTGACATGTTCAGTGTCAAATGACGTGTCCTCTGAAATTTCAAATGGTACAGCGGTCTAAAAAAATTGAATGCTCTGTTAGATTGAAAACAAAGCTCAAGCACTGTATTACAAGTCGAATCTTCATGTAAATTTGTGGAATATAATCAATATGGATATTGATATTTCTTTCATTCTACAGAGCTTCGGTTAAAGCTCTAAGTATTCTTTTCAAATAAGGATCGGATCAAGACTCAGTCAACAATTCATTCCTTATCCCATATTTTAGCTGTGTATCGGTTTGCTGACCTTGTGTCTGTTGGCCATTCAGAAGGTTATATAAGTAATTTCCAGATCAGCTCAAGAAGGTACTTTTACGTCAAACACTTTGAATCACTCGAGTTAGAGTTATGTCAACGTGGTTCTAATAGAAAAGTTGTCGAATTCTCATGTTCCTAGAATTCCGTTGCCTTGAAATAACTAGAAAAACTATGCTTACCGACTCATATGAAACAGGTGCTCCTGCAATAAAATGAGACTAGAAGGATTGCTGTTGCTAGTAAAATCCAGTTAGAGAGTACAAGAGGGAACCAAATACAGTAAACTCGGTAGTTTGAAAGATTCTTCTCTTTATAGGAACTTAACAACAAAACAATTTCATTTGATATACCACAACAGTCAGGGTATTCGTAGTGTTGAAGACCAAGTCGTTCCAGAGGTAATATGCATCTCTGTTCTAAATGCAAGTTCGATCTTTCTGTACTAGGAGCCGAAGTTTTTAGCAAAAGTTCCCGGTCGAAAGAGAGGTGGAAGGGATGCTTTTCGACCATCGAAGATGGCAAACCCTTTTTCTCTTGGTGCCACTTTGGGTAGATGAAAACTGGAAGATAATCGAGTTCAGGTCTCACTTGCGCTTGTAGGGGATATATTTCGGAAAATCCCGAATAGAGGCACAGGTCTACAGTCATGGGCTAGGCCTGAGCCGAGGAGACCAGCTGGGTTTGATAATAAATCGTTTCCAACGTGATTAATAAAATAACTTTGTTTCAACACTTCAGGTATTCCTTGTAAAGGCAGTTCAATGAGATGATGATACAGTTACCCTATAGATAAGTATATTTCATAAGAGATAGCTGCCATTGTTTCAACAAGTCTTGCCTTTTTTAAAAAGACTGCGAAAAGTCCGAAGATTTTCTTGGACTATTGATAAAAAATGTACGGATCACAAGTAAGATATTCTAAGAGGCACTTCTTATTTTCAATGTATATTCTATGCCACATTATTTGAAGAAACGCACATTTCCGTGACGCGCTTTTTCGGAAATGTGGCTTGTACGTGAGACTTGGGGAGTAATTAGCACGGGAATGTAGTAAGTTTGTTCTAAGCAGACAAAATGAGTTTAAAGAGGTTGACGAATTATAAAACTGGACAAGTTCAGTAACAGTTTCAGCAAGATATAATTTTCAGTAAACCTTTGGTCAACAGTAACTTACTGGTGTTGCTCAGATATATGCCACTGTATTTGCTTGACATTCTTGACACAAAATATTGTTTGCAGTGATTGCTTTGACTTGCTCAATAAACGAATACTAAAATAGCAACGCAACACGTACATACAGAAATTCTGGTGTAACTCTTCCTCGTTAGCAGAGTTGACTCCACGAAATTCTCTAGCGCAAGTAATACAGATTATTCTCTCCTTTCAGAGAATAACTATTTGTTCTATCGTGGATGACTTAGTGCTGGAGTCATAACAGAAGCCAACTGCCACCGATGAGGGAACGAATCCGATTCAATCAATGCGCTTTCTTCGAACTGCTGTTGAGGAAAATAAGTGCATCGTGTACCAAATAATACTGAAAAGCTCAAGGGAAATATGAATAGCTACAATGGCTTTTTCAAGCAGTTTGAAAACTCTTAAAAACTGGGCAATCTATTATACATAGATCAGGACAAGATGTCTGGGCATCATCAACAACGGTGAATATACTGAATTCTTTCCCAAGTACCTCCTTACATAAGTTTGAATAGTCTAAAATGGCAAAGTCATTTGAAATATATTACTAGAAGATGCTTTCACATTTGAATTTTAAAATATGACCACGTTGGAACCCATAGTTGATCTGAAGTACTTGATAGAGATGCTTCATCTTGAGATAATAACAACCCCCATTAAATATTTGCTTACTTTGCAGTCACATACAGCCAACTCCAACATTGCTTGATAAGTTTTAGAACATATTCAAAACCAGAGAAGCGGGGCTTTCAATGCTATATCTAGACAATCTATGCTGATGTATCGTTACAACTCTTTTCGAATCTTTCTTAAAGAAAAAACGAAGAATTAATGCTTCAGTGACAAAACGTCCTTTGTGAAAAAGGGACATTCTAGTTTACTAAGACAGCCACAAACTCTTTCATAGGATTTTGTCAGCATCACTAGTCAACCTTTTGATTTCAAATAGAATCACATTGAAGACCTCGCTCAAGTAGACCCAACTCTCCACTCTTTATTATATCAACACAAAAATCGGAACTTTCTTCTAAAGAATTTGTACACTAGAAAAGTTGAACGCTTTCTCAGTATGCAATGCCAACAACTTGCAATTTGTATAGGAACAAAGATACTTCTTCTTCTGTGACTAATATGTAAGAGATCTCTTAAATACTAGAATTGGAAGATGAATTACATTTTCCTTCAGTGAAAATGAAGACTCTGCAAATGAAAATTTGCAACAATATTATAATCGAAGCATAAGCTATTCTCTCCACTTAAAACCACAAAAGCGCAACTTTCAACTAATTTTCCAGAAGGGAATTATGAATAACAACATCTAAGAAGAAAAAGTCATTTTTTCGCTTTTGTATTCTATTTCAAACACATTTTTCCACTTCATATTTGATGAATGTACTCTTCTGTTATATCCAGTAACTCTAATTTCTTCGAAACACTCGAGGATTATCTCTAAATCCACATATAAATGTCGATTCATTTGGCGATTCCTTCGGGTAAACAAGCAAACTGGCGAAGGAACTGAACAAACGTTAGACCAAACTATTGATAGACAGAAGAATATTTAAGATTACACAAAGCTTTTCTACGAGTTATGGAAACGTGAAAGACATTCTTTACACATAACTTACTTTGGTTCTCAATGCAGCCATGAGAGGAAGAAACTAGAAGGTGTACACGGTTCTTGAGACTATTTTGTTTCGACTCGAAGTTGCTTTTGGTTGAAGTTCATACTGTCTCTGCATCACTAGATAAGCGTGTTAGCCAATATACATCGCAACAGCTACAAAATGTCCAGAGGTTCCCAATTTTCACCCGAGAAACTCTCCTTTTCAAGTGGCTCCAACTTCAAGAAACCATGGGAGTAAACGACGTTTGGTAAATCTCTCCAGAGTTCCTTGAGTCTCTTCTTTGGGTCAAACAAGAAGCTACTGCATACAAAATAACTGCGTGGATTCCTTTTCAGTTTGTCCCAGTTCTCTCCCGTCGAGGAATGGCGTGTTCTTGATATTTTGTCAACTGTTTCTCTCTCCAAAGTTTCCATCTAAAGCACTCCTGTGTGTTTCTCTCTCTCCTGGAAGATACCAGTTTTCAAAGCCTGGTTTATAGCACTCTGAGTCTTTCACAAATGCTCTCGTACAAGTATCTTGAACTATATTGATAAAGAGATGTTATTCAACCCTACTCGAGGAAACCTTGAATAAAGGTCCCAATCGGAATAGTTTCTACTGCAGCTTGATCTCTTTGTCACTTTTTTACAGACAATATAAACTTGTTTTATGCTGCTTTTGTCAATTTCAGTTGATCAAAGTAACTATTCTTTTCCAGCAGACCATAAAGGGCAACACAACAGAGACCTAAGGGTTTGAGAGATATCGTCACGAGAACCATTTCAGTCAAAAAAAGAGAATATTACATAATTGAAATGGCGACTACCATATGTGAAACACTTTCAGAGAAAGAGATATGAATGTTGAAACAATTGACTCGTGTCTTCCAAGTCATTGTCCTGTATGATACACTACAAGATGTTGAGTATCATATAAGAAGTGAACAACTGACAGCTTTGTCATATCCTCCACATTCATTCAACTCTATAAAGATCATAAAGCGTAATAGAGAAAATCAAAAGGAAGCGAAACTTGGATATAAAAAACTCAGGCGCTTTGCCTATCTTTTATATAAGTTCTCATACCAGCAACAACTTTGAATTGCAACAAAGAATCATCAATACCCATCTGCTCTAATATGTTCGAGTCTATGACTCCCATGTCTCGCTCCGAAAACTTGCATAGACATTCGTAACATTGAGTTGATTCTTCCTCAGTTAAATGACAATATACTTTCAAAAAGTTCATCCAGTCAAAAGGAACTTGCACTGAGCTCGTAGCAGCAACAGTTGACTCTCCTCTCGAACCTTCCATTTGCATCACATTCATACTTGGACGAGTATTTCTTCTTTCCATCTTCCATTATTCCTTTCAGGTTCTTCAAATGGAATACGTCTTAATAAATCTACAAACGAATTGCTCAACAATTCATAAAGTGGTTTCAGTTGTTCCAACCTTCCAGGATTGTCTGCAAACACTCTTCCACGATCTTCACTCGCCTTGAGACCTAAAAAGTCTTTTAAAGAGGTGGTCGAACATACAACAACTTGGCAACGAACAGGTATCGACAACCATTCCTTCTTTGCATGTGCAGGTTTTGTTGGAGAGCTATGAGAATGATAAATTACATGTTTCTGCCTATCTTCATAATAAACTCCATCTCTCAAAACCCAATTTTGATGGTCCGTGAAATGTTCTGAAACTTCTGCATCATACTTGTTAATTACTATCAACTGAACTGCCATAATATTGTTCTCTTCCAATTCAAGTTGTGATGCTACTGGACTCAAAAACTTCATAATTTCTTCCTTAGTCATAGCACGACCAACACCAGGACCTGAGAGATTATAACATTTCAAGGACAAGTCCACTAAATAGATCTTGTTCCTTTCTAGTTGCACACTACTTGCAGACACCATTCGTTTTCGCCTCTTAGGATTCAATGAATCTTCGCTTGTTTCTGTCACTCGAATAAGAACATCAGGTCCATTGGAGTCTTGTCGAATGGGAATAAATATTCCATCTTTTGATAAATACTTTTCAAAAAATGGTTTCCACGCATTGACATTGTAAGTTTTTTCGCTAGCACTATGGATTCTACTCATTGTCGAACTAAATGCTGGAACATAAATGGGAATAGGATCCACTCTTAAGCTGCCGATGGTTTCAGTAGATTCTATTGATATATGTTCGACAAAACTATGTCGAAATATACTCAATTCTCCTAGTTTGGAACAGAAACACCATCGAACATAAAGAATAAGAGTAAATATAATTTCAAATTTGAAACCACGACTCGAAGGTGAATCCAATCGACTGATCGATGAAAACAAACTACAAATAAAACGAACAGGAGGAATAGTCCAATATCGCGATTGAAGATGCTTTAGTACAATCTTTGGAAAAACCAACTTGAAATATGTTTCATTTCTGCCTCTAACAGGTATCCTGCTTGCTTCGTCTTGTTCATTTCTCGAGCAACTCACATAATAAAAACCAAAATGATTGGCAATATCCAAAACATATTCAGAATGGCTTCCTGTTCCTAAACCATCAAATAGAGTCTCTCTCTTTGGAATACGAAATTCTAAAATACTCGCAAGAGCATAGAAGAAAAAACAATCATTGATTTGGGTGTCATACGAGAAAGAGTTACTACGAGAGAAGTATTCGGAGCAATTTTCTCCATTTTCTCTTTCATTTCATTCTCTGAAAGATCACATAAACTATTACAACGTTCACATCTCTTTCCCAATTCATTTAAAACATGAACAACATGGTAAGGAACACCACCTGTATAATCATACACTTGTTTGAAGAAACAATCGTGCCCTTCGGAATGACTAGGAAATAATACTTTTAGAATAGGTTCATCGTCATAAATGGTATTTTGTATAAAGTACTTGACAGTTGCTTCTGAAAAAGGATCTAAGCGAAGAAAATTTAACATTATTCGGGAAGGCATTGCATCCTCTTCTCTACTAATTATACAGTTCGATCTCCCCCGCAACAATACAAATGACAAAAGGTTGACTTACAACAATTGATAAAACTCTAAAAAAGGCACGATACACGTTGTGCACTCGACTTGTTCCTTGTGTAACCATCAAACCCTTAAACATGGTGAATTTGTCGCCTTCCAAAGCTCCAATTTCATCAACAAACAGATATAAATAACGTTTCTTGATGACTTGCAACAGTGTCTGTAGCCATTTTTTGGGACTACCAATATAGGAAAGAACTTGAGAAAGTAAATCTGTACCATTTGGAAACTGGGAAAGTGCCTCCCTGCTTATCCACTCAAAAAGTATATCTTCAAAACATGTTCCTCTCGGTACACTGAGAAGATTCAACACAACATATAGTCTCGTTTAATAGTGTGTCTAGAGAACGTTCTCCTATATTGTCCCCTTTTGCAATACCAGGGAGACCCATTTTACCTAAATAGTGCAACAAAAACTCTTTGTTCACGGAAACAAACGTTTGGAAGTTTTGGCCAAACGTGCTTTTGCCACTCCCATACATTTGAGGAGCGATAGAAACGTGTGGCCGTTGTACTCCAGAGAAACCTTGCTCATCCCAAACATAAGAGGCTCGAAAAGCTTGTATAACTTGCAACAGTGCAGACTCACGATTGACAAGGGGATGTTTAACACGTTTAAAAGAGAACATATCCATTCTGTACTCTCGCAACAACCGCCTCAACAAACCACCTACAACAAATTGAATCTTAAATGGTAAAGTAGTTGTTCTATACGAGTAAGAGTATTACATAGTTTATGTATAAGAGCTAATATTTTTGTTCGGCTTGCAGATGACTTTGTTGTTTCTTTTGCAACCAAGTGACTTTATTTCACAGTGGATACAGATAACTTGTTGACTCACTTCCAGAGCTTTGTGTGGATACAGTGGGAGAAAAACATATTTGGAAACTTAGTCATCTTGAGTAGATAGTTTGTTTGCTTGTTTTGTTTAG
Source organism: Galdieria partita (assembly GCA_025991245.1). Lineage (NCBI taxonomy): Eukaryota > Rhodophyta > Bangiophyceae > Galdieriales > Galdieriaceae > Galdieria > Galdieria partita. The sequence continues at coordinate 276,704 of BQMJ01000012.1, forward strand.
TGTGTTTACCACTTTGATGGATATAAAGCTTGCTTCGAAATTTGTTGTTGGCACTTTCCAATGAGGACTTTGTTTAGGCTGTACAGATGGAGCTTTACTAGTTATACCTCAGTTTGAATTCTCTTTGACAGTCCAAGTTTCGTTTTGAACACTGGTTTTCACTCAAATTGTAGTGACTCCTTGGATTCTCTAATACTAAGTACCTCTGCGAAAAACACTTCTAACGAGACAACTTGCTTTGTAGTTTCTGGTCTTCGAGTGAAAACTAGCTGTGTGTGTTTCGAGAATAATGCCTTGATAAAAGATTTGGAATTTGCACTGAGCTTTAGTAATTGATCCAATAAGGTCTGTTATATGAGTCAGCGTTGTTTGATTGGGTGTTGTTTGAGGGAATTGCTATACAGAGTCTTGTGAAATAGGGTTGAAAATCCGCTTTGAAGATATTTTGCAGTGATCCAAGCAGATTCTCAGCTGTGTCTTGTCTTCGTTGAATAGTTTCATTTTCCATATGTCAACTATTGTCTATTGAGAGACTCCTGTGAAAGTGAAAAAGACGAACTATAGTTGTATATACTTCAATTTGAACAGTCAGTGACACTGTATGTCTTCATAAAGCCTATTGCTGTATTACCAATTTAGTTGAGATCTAGATTCCAACTGTTAGCAAACCTAATTGTTGCTCTGAGTCGTTTTAAGACAAGCTACTTTTTCGTATCTAACCAACTCTCTGGACATATTTAAAGACGTTTCACTAATCATCCTTTGAGACGGCTAGCCAAACAATCAACAACCCAAAAACAAATTGTGCAGTTCAGTTGTACAGATTTTACGATTTATGGTGCTGTATATAATTCCAAATAATAACTACACTTTGGAATTCATACAAGAAATCTAGTATTTCTTTGTATCCTATGGAACATTGAGATAGAGCTGCCTACAGAAAGAATATTTGAAGTGATTTCAACGTTGAGAAAAATATTTTATGAAAGCATAATTTCTTTCAATGACTTGAAAGATCAACTAAAATCAACAGTGCATTCGTTAAGAGAAATCTGGATACTGTGACACTTGTTTTCAACTCTTCCTGTTTCAGTTGTTCCACTCTTTGTGTCTCTTATCGACGAAACAGACTATGTGGAACTCCACTGGATTAGAAAAGCTCAATTGTCTACAGAATAATCTTCACAGTGGCAGCTATCAAAGATTACTTTTCAATACAGACAAGAGAGAGATTCAATTCAACTCAATTTTTCCTTTCAAGACTGACAGTTTGTCTTATCTAATCGCATATTTTTGACTATGTGGGAACTATAAACACAAATTACATCAACTACGAACAGTGACGTGGTGTAAAGACTATGGTTTCGTTCAAACTTTCCTGTCGCTATATGAAAGAGACAATGGAACATGCCAATTTATCAAAGCTTGCAACTTTCATTACTTGCTGCAAGAAAGAAGTCTCATTCAAAAGTCATTTACAGTACGATGTTCACCCTCTGAATTGTGAGCATTGAAACATTTACGTCTCCTCCTTTGGGAATCCAAGTTTCAAGTTTGAACAAGCAAGTTTGGCTTTATGTTTTGAAACTTTTTTTGGACACTGTAAACCTTTAGCTTTGTTGACGCAGAGATTATTTTAGATCTTATGTTTTCAAAGTAACTGTGAGATGATGAGAATGGAAATTCAAGTCGACTTGGTAACTTGAAATCTTGCTTCGTGTCTTGCTAAAATACTTTGTATACTTTAAAAGTATCTCATTGAGTTGCTGTTGCTTTCTTCTCTTGTAGCATTCTACAAGGCTAGCGCAAATAAGATCTTATCTTTGGAAGCAACGATTTTACAACTCTTGGAATCCTTTTAGGATGATCGGTTGTTAACAGCTGAATTTTGTGAGACTATATATTATCGTTGACTTTGCTTAACTCTGCCGTCTGCTTCAAAGTATACCTCTTAGAAAATCTCAGTAGAAGTTGCTAATACTAGTTACCCTCCATATGTCTAGCAATTCTTGATACCTGTTTCACAAAATTGAAAGACAGGGTAGAGTTTTACCAGTACATTCAACAACACAAGGATTGATTCATATTCCTCCCTAACGTCTTGTATGATAGCGTTGCGGCTATACATCAACCCATTCTAGGGTATGGGACAAACTCCCTTCTTGACAACTGTAATCAGCACCCTTTTGGAGTCCGTATTTAACCCAACTACATGTATGGCTGGAATTGTTGAAAAATTTTCACAAAAAGTAGCCGATTGTTTACAATTCAACCAATTTGGACGCCATTTCAAAACTCAACGTGTTCTGTTTGGACTTGTGAGATCAAAGGAAAACTCCTTGTCAACAATTAAGTCGAATCCAATTCTACCTAATCTCCAGTTGTTTTCTGGTTACTTTCACTTGGATCAAGCAATCTGAATTGTTGGGCACAAAAGTGAATCTGTTGAAACTCACTAAAAGGGTTGACTTTTTACTGTCTGTAAAGAATTCCAATGAGACAACTCCCTCAACAGAAAGAGTAGAGCTTCAACAGTCTTTTAAACTCTCTAGTGCAAGGTTCTCTTGAAAAATTCTCTACAAGTATACAAGAAACGATATAGTTTGTACCTTTTAAAGACACCCTTTCATACGACCACCTTTCTAAGCTCTTCCAAACATTCTTTCATTGAAAGTTGCTCGTTGGGAACAGTGGCTAAGTAGTTGTGTTATGCAACCCGTTTCAAAGTTGACAAAGTCTGTTTATAAAAACTTTTTTGAGTATCAACGAGAAATATCTTAAGAATGTACTAGAGCTTTTCTTTATTTTTGAAAATACTGTTGAAATCTGGGTTTTTTTGGTCGTAACTTTGAGCCACTAGGTTTGAACCTTGTGGTTGATTACTCAACATCAGAGTTCAAAAGAGATTTATCTGCAGAAACATTATCGAGGGAGAGGTTGATTACGACAAGGGAGATTTTTTTTGGAAATAACTACCATAGCTTTGCGAATTGTTGGTTCTTTAGATAAAAACAGTGTAAAAGAGGATAATTTTGTAGGAGTAGTCGTAATCTTATCGGTACCTTTTGACCTGAACGCATAGTTACGAAAAAGTTTATTTTCTTAAGATCAGCAAAACTATAAATTGAACCAAATTGATCATTTGGTAAATAAGAAAACAAGATTGTCCAAGAATATGTCAAACTTAGAGAACATATCCATGTTTAAAGCTGCTTTGAAAGATAGTTTGAATCCGAATTTGAAAACGCAATTCATTGAGTTTGGTCAATTACACATGCTCTATCCTTTCATTTCAGTTCTTTTATCGATATTCACGATACGTATAGATTGCTTGCAAAGAAATGAACATGGTAAAAGAAAGATGACTTGTTCATGTAGATACTATTCAAAAAGAATTTACTAAAATTATTCGGTTGATTGATAAACTTTGTTCGAAAGATCAAGAATTCTAAAGAAAGTTGTTGGTTTTTAGGACTTTGTATACTCAAAAGACAATCAATCAACCGTTTCTTTTCATTCTACTTCACGTGTCAGTAACACTCTTCTCCTCTTAAAACACTTTCTGGTAAAAATTTGAAGCTTTGGCAGTATGTAAGAGAGTATGGAACAGAAAGAGAATAGATTCATTTTTATTCCTCGAATAGTGAAAAGTTGCAAAAAGTAACAACAAAAAAAGGGCCAAGAAGTTGCATAATAGAGATAATCATACTATACAAGGAGAAGCCACCTAATTCAATTATTTTTAAAAAGTCAACATTGAACAAGACAGTTATTTCATAAGAGTACATATTGAGAAGCCGACAAAGTGATTCTAAGTTGAACCCTGTTGAGAATAGATAAAAAGATACTCAAAGTTTCAACCAAAACACAAAGTTCATTTTTAGGGAATTCAACAAGACTACCAGTGTAATAGCCATCATTATCTTCATCATAGCCATTTTGGTGTCATCAACTGGAAATAATTATAGTATACTTGGAGCCTGCAGAAATGATTCAACTCGAATGAATTTTGCAATCGACAATTGTAAAGGTTTTTCTATTTAAAATGGATTCGAAACATCCTTATAAATAAGAATTGGGCTTCGACTCAAATTCGTTCGATATACTTGCCCGAACGGATACAAATATAGTAGAATTGTAACCATAGACAATGAATTTTGAATCAAACAACAATTCAAGCATAGAATAGAATCACAAAAGAAACTACGTATTTACTTAATTCATTTTGTTGGAGAGTAGCATTGTGATGAGTAAAGATTCAAGATTCAGTGAAAGTAAAATAATTCCGCTTCAATGGAATAATACTGCCTCAAAACAAAACGATAAATTTCGACAATAATGCCTTAAAGCATTAAACAGTGGGTTTCAACGTGAAACTCTTCGAGACCAAACTTTGCCATCCAAGATCTGCTAGTATTGGTCGTAAACTTTCAGTGACTTGAAACTTGAGTTCCATAAAGCTTGAAAAATACTTGTCTTGAGTCCAAGTTCACGTTGAACGTACCTCAACTTGGATCCTTGTTGAAAACTGTCGCTCTTCATTTTCTGGTAAATTTATAGGCGTTTCTTACTATGTAGAGTACTATAAAAAGAAAAGTCGGCACAAAAAGCTGCCAATTGTTTCAAGTTCGAACCCCTGTTCCCTATATAGTCTTGTAGTGTAACTTGGTTTTTCAAGTCCAAGTATATTACAAAGTAAAGCCTTGTGAATTACTGCTATGAATCTTCTTTTGTGTCACACTCATCAAGGTCTTTTGTAGCACTCGAAGTATATTCTGTGTTGATTCTTGTGTTTTTCAAACAACCAGTTCCTTTATTTGTCGGTTTATAACCATTTCGAGTCTCTTATCCAAGTAGAGAGGAGAGAGGAGCGGTTTGCTTTGATTGGAATAGACGAAGTGATGATGGCAGCTTTCAACCTTCTGTTGACAGACTTGAAGAAATCACCAAAGTTGCGATGTATGAGCTAGTTCACTGGGAATTAGATAAAGCTTTATGACTGTTTGAGAGCTTGACCAGTTGATATGTTTCAAAATTGTACAACAGATCCAACTTTGAGATTTGTCGCTGCTTTTTAGAATATATGTAGAAACTAGCTAACTTTGAAATTTTTTTATGAGAGCGGAGTTTTAATAGAACTTTTGTAGATGCGTCTGTGTTGTTTATCGGAGAAACTCTGAGGGAACTAGAGAGTGAATTCCGGTACTAGCTTCATAGCGTGTTCAAGTACTCTGGGTATGGTTGAAAAATTTAGGAGTTGCTGCTTTCTTTCCTTTTTGCTCTTTGTTTTATGGTTTTACTAGCACAGACAAATTGTTGTCTTGGGAAGCCACCCTTGACAACTTGGTTATGTTTTTCAACTTTGGACTGCTCTAGTGTTTTTAGAATTTTCCGTGATAGATTGTTGAGTTTTGTGAAACACAGACTGTTTGAAACTTTGCGCTGTTTTAGATGTATGGGAGAAAGTGTGCCGAGGATCTGTGTTGATGACTGTTGTTGTCAAGGGACAAACAAGGCAAGGATCTTGCAACGACACTTATTATGTGAGTCGTGACGCTATGCCATTATGGACAGTTTTCATATATAGCTTTTATACAAAATAGAAAGAGTCAACAACTAATTCTTTATTTTCGCAATACAATTATACAAAAGCAGAATATGCAACACTTGGTCTATGTATTCAAGCTGTTTGAGAAACTTGACTGGATTCTTTATCAAAATACTTGTAGGCAAAATACAAATTATATACATGTGTCACTTCCAATGTGTACTTAAACGTTTTGTTGATAATTGAAATACTCGACCAGAGTGTATAAACTCTGATCTGCACAAGTCTAAAAAGTACTTGATACTGGTAACACAAAAATCGCAATCTTTCAAACTGCAAACAGCTCAGCTAGATATTTATCAGCACAAGTGTTCACTCTACTTGCCGAAATTTCTCCATGACAACTTGCCAACTACACACCCAATCTTTCCAAGTTGTGCGAAACACGTCTTTCTTCTTGAACGTGGCAGATAATACTTTCTTGAAATGATTCCTGTCAAATAGAGCTCAATGTTCTCCAAATCAGCTTGAAGCAAGTAAATCTTCAAGGTAAATAACAAAGGTGAGTTTATCTCACTATATAATGGCGGGCTTTGCTCTCAGGGGTATGTCAACTATCATTCTAACACAACGGTTCTCTTCAAATAATGCAACGTTAGAGAATCAATAGTATTCTAGGTAAACCTTTGAGTGGAAGGTTCCTTTGAAAAGTGTTCACTAGGTACAAATGAAACTATATATGGCACTTTTGACGGTACTCAAAGAGCTCTTCAACGTCATTTTGCTCAATCTTCCTTTTGTGATTGTTTTGCCCAACTTTGGCTGTAGTTGCTTTGTTACTACCTGTTTTGAAGTGGATAAAATTGTTCCTTTTTATGAAAATACAAGTAGAGTTGAATTTAGAGGAGAACTTTTTAGTACGAAAAAAACTTAAAAGTTTTATGACTTTGCACTTTTTGAAATACCAACCAAGGCCCGGTTTGGTTTGTTCGTTTCCTGTCAACGACTTGGCTTGAACCTCAAAATCGCCTCCAAGTTCCTGTCGAATGCAACATAGGTACTGGTCGAGAATTGTTAATCTTAATTCCTTGACTCTTTTAAGACATTGACCCTGCGGATTATTGGGGAACCAGTCGGCACAAAGGCTCCAAATAGTCTTTGTGATTGAACCCTTGCGGCGATACAGTCTTGTAGTGTAACCCGGTTTTTGAAGTCGAATTAAACTGTTGTCCTGTGAACAACAGAGGAGGACTCTCTCTTGTGGAACAATCACCAGGATCTTCTGTAACAGTCGGAGTATATTCTGAGTTGATTCTCTTCGATTCATCACAAAAACGATTCTTTTCATTGTCAGTTTTTGTCTACTGAGAATGTATTGTCCAAGTGGAGAGGGGAGATTGGCTCGTGGCAACTGAACTGCGCAGTTCAACTGTGAGTCCCGGTTTCGAAAAAGAACGTGAACAGAGTTTGTCCACCGACTTTGCATCTTTACGTCGTTGTTTGCTAGGCTTACTTGACGTGGTAACTTGAAGGATGCAGAAGTACCCAAGACCACACGTTACATATGTTCAAACTCAAGACTTGGGAAAAAACGACACTGTTTTAGAAAAGATACTGTTTGAATAGTATCCTTGTTGGCAGTTCAATAACCCTGTCTTTCTTGTGGGAAAGCGCAATCAGCTATGTAAGACACAACTACTATCAGTTGTATTCAGTAAGGCTGAGAAGCACAAAGTATACAAACTGACAACTAGAGACGAATTCATAAAGTCATTGTTCAGCGGTCTGCATTTTAAACAGCGATTCTTTTGGCAGATTGAATTTTTTCGACTGAGCAACATTCCTATATATGCACAAGATATTCCAGGATCTTCCTAGGCTACCAAGCAAAATGGAGCGAGAAATCAATATTTTATTTTTGATACCCTTTTTGTACTTGAACGATCGATCTTCATACTGTTGGAAGCCATTGCTAAAATTTTACTCACGTAGAAATGTAGCGTCCGTGAGTGAATATACGCTGAATTTCGTGATTAGTTACGTATACAAGAAGAACTCTAACCAACAATTGGTTTGTCATAATGTAAATGTCTGAATGGCAATGTATTTCTCTATTCAATTGATAATAAAAAAATACACATGACACTACTTTCCGTTATTGACAAATTGCCTCATCATTTATACGGAAGCAAGAAAGCCGTTTAGCCAACAAAATAAGACAAACATCATCAACTGCAATATGCAGTACAACAAAGTACTCATTGTAAAAGGAAAATACTATTGATAAATAGCAAAGAAATTGAATTTTGGCAATTTGCATATATTTTAATCCAATCCAGGAGGGGAGACAAACGCAACTTTAGCCACTATCAATCACAAAAGTGTCAACAGGGAGGCTCCAAAGAATCGACACAAATTCTTAAAACATGATAAAGACTAGAATTGACCATCCAAGTTTTACTAATCAATCAACCGGAATTATTCATGGTTGACATAGCAGTGTCCAACGCAGTATAGCTATCATCCAACGGCCAAAAAAGTAAATTCTCATATCGCTCCCTAAGAAAACATAGTTTATGAAGAACAACTACAAAAAGCTGCTTGTGAGACCAGAGTTTAAAAGAAAAGTTTCAAACAACCCAATATCGATCAAAACAATAAATAGAGATGCAAGACAAGTGACATGAGAAGCCTTCATTGTGTTGAAAACATGTGCAACGGAAACTTATTGAAGACAACAAGTACTTGTGAGAGTTCCACATAGAATATTCAATTGAAACGAGAAAGGAAAACCAAAAATTTCTTGTAACAACAATATCAGTTCAAAAGCAAACTACTCGGCCAAAACAAGGACAAACAGAATCAAATTGCTAAATTACAGGATATCTACGAGAAGAAAAAGTTTACAAAATTTTATGTAACCCAGTGGCGAATTAAAACAACTAGGAAAACATATAAAAACGGACCATACCAAAAAGTTCGGAATGAAATGCATTAAAATTATAAATTTGTCTATATTGCACAATGCTGAAATCATTTCCAATTACACTGTGATGTGAAAGAAAAAAAAATTAACAGAAAAACAACTGATATAGTACCTAAAAACTACATATTCAAAAACTATTTACACTCAATAGGAAGAAGTGCAATTTTTTTTAAAGAAACCTCTGCTCTATACAATCAGCTAAATTAGAAAGTAATGTCAATGGAAACAATTGTAGCAGTTTACAGATAGAATCTTGGTATTTGTCGTGCAAATGAAAAACTTGTTGCATTGTAGATTTTACTAGGCAGAATTAGGATCCAAGCTGGGTCGTTGGGAAATCCAGTAAGAAGTTATTTGAGTTCACATGAGGGTTCATTGATCCATTTCCCCTCACTTTCCTCTATTGCCTTTTGGCTGTCATGGGCTATGTCTTGTACTGTGTAGCCAATTCTCGACAAAGTTGAAAAAATTTGAAATTTTTTTAAAGCAGATATTTGTGGAAAAAAAGTTGTAGAAATTGGTTTGTATATACTAATTTGTGTTTTCTTGTTTCATATGAACTTTTTTTCACGATTAGCCAAGAATAAGCTCCAACTGTCTAAAAAATGGATAGAGTGCTATTTATTTGTAAACATAAAAATAAGTAGTTGTCAAAATCAACAGAAATGGAGGAGTAAAAGAATCGAACTTACCAAGCTCTTCTTTCATACTCCATTGTCCTCTGGAAAAGTTGAGGAAAGACCAACGATTGATTCAAAATCTCTATGGTGCACTTTTGCATACATGACATAGTTGGAAATTCTTGAGCCAGTTTGCAAGTACACTAGAATATTTACAAGTAGAGCTTCTCCTGCAACTTCGCAAGTGTCACAGTATTTCAAGTTGAGCCGTTAACAAAGACTGCTAGTCTCAAACTTGCTCTTGCTCCCTATTGAAACGTAGAAATGAATATGCACCTCAGTAGAAGGCATTCATTTAAATTCTCTTCTCCAAGTACCGATTTAAACGCTAGATAAGTATGAAAAGCAAAACGCATTGAAATTTCTTGTGGTAATAATGGAAGAAATAGAATTTCGATTGGAGGACTTCGCAAACAAGTGAGTTTCAAATAGAAAATTCTAGAGAAAAGAGGTAGGAAGAAACCAAAATATTATGCAATGCATACTAAAAGACTAAAAAAGTATTTAAATCTAAGAAAACAAAGAAGAAACAAATTGATTATAGAGAAAAAGAGTGAAAGTACAATATGACCAATAAGGAAAAATGCCACTCAGTGATATAATCTTCTAATAGTTATCGCGCAGAGTATTGACCAGGTAGACATAAAGCAACAAGAAAGAGGAAGAACAGCAGACATTATGGAATATTAATGTTGTCATTGTTAACTGCTTCTTTCAATTGAAAGCCTTTTTTATGGCATACGTATGGTATGGCTTACTTTTGTTCAATATGCATACCATCAGCAAAGTAGCATTATAGTATACGAAGATACTCACAGAATGAAATAAGGAGTATACAATGATCATAAGAAAGTAAAAAATTGCTTTACCAAATGGCTAAATGATAAATAAGGCACCACAAAGAAACACAAGGCGAAACAAGGTTGTACTTTTTCAAACCACTGTCAGCGAATCGAGAAAGACTCTGATGCAGTAGATCGTAAATAGTACTGTTGCAAAAAACGGAAAGCGGAGCCAATTTAGTTTTGCAACATTTCAAGTAAATAATGAATTATGTTAGCTCCAAACGAATGAGAACATTTCCCCAAACCAAGTACTAGAGAAAATTCATGATCAGTCAAAAGCGGTACAAGTGCACTAGTATGTTAGAGGATGAAGATTTCATAGGTGAAATTGAATTGATACGAATGGATCAACAAACAAAACAAAACATCAAAGCTACAAAATATGAAAGTAACAAGGTTAGTCAAAATATGCGAATCATTAAATAATTCTTTGCTTTATAACAATGGTTACACGAGAACATAATTCAATGAAGGAAAGCGCATGACGTATGTCAGAGCAAACTAGACAATTTTTTTCTGATTAAAATTATAACTTAGTAGCGTTTCTTTCTTTCGTACACTTATAGACTAATAATTGAACGATAAAAATACCGATTTTAAAAATAACCTATAGAGAAAAGAAAGGCAACAAGAGAAATAAAATCTCTAGGAAGTCGCTAGAAAGTTGAAGGATTCTTATATACTACTTGGCATTATTGAATAAGCATCTCTAATGGTTCTCTTGAGCGGACATTAGTCGACAATGAAAAAGATAGTAAGAAGAAGTTTCCAAAATGCATGTTCAAAGAAAAAACTACCATATTCTCAGTCGAAACCAATTCAGTACTTTTGTCAAATTGAAATACTCAAAAGAAATTTTATATATTTAAGGAGAGAAACAAAAGCAACAGGATGAATTCAAAGAACAAGAATGAAAATATAACAAATTCATGGAGGAAAAGTGCTCTTGAGAGGTATCAAAGCATAGTTAAACTGACATGAAGCATATAATATCGAAGATGTTAGACAAACGTTGAAATTTTTGTGGCTATATTGCTAACAGTTCAATTCATTTGAGGCTTTTCTATGAGAAGAGTGTGGCTTGCTTTGTCTTCATTATATATATATATATATATATATATCAACAGTACAATTCGAGTATAACATAATGCCGATCAACATAAAATAGAACAGAATGAATCCAGTTACCATAAGAAAGCAAAAATAGTTTTTACAAAAAAAGGTGTCTGATAAATGATACCACATAGTAACAACCAACATATACAAAATTCTACTCATCGAATAACTGTCGCTTTTCAATATCGAAAAACGACTTTGGTGAAAAAAATCATGCAATACGATAGCTACAAAAATTACCAGATTTTGATTTCGCAATATATCAGATTCACAACCAAATTGCTCAGCTCCCAAAAATTAAAAATTTCAATAGAAATGTAAGAAATGGAATAATTGGATATCGATAACATGCAATACCAATACAACTGTGGAAGTGATTCCAAAAGATTTCAAAGGAAGAATTACTTTGCCACTCGAGATAAATTAGCAAAATCACAAAAATCATCAAAAATGTCGATACAATTTCACAAGTATGTAACCCAATCTAAACCGCTTACTTTTATACTCTATTACATTCTTTTCGGACGACCTAGTGAATTGAGAAAAACACATGTTTTTTAGAAAACGGAATGAAAAATCGTGTCTTCTCAAATAAAAAAAGTTGAACTGTTTTTCTAAAATTATCTAGGGTTCATTAGAAGAGCGATAAAAATATCGTGTCAAATAGAGTCTATAGAAAAAGAAAGAATTTAAGGAGGTCGGCCCAAGTGAAAAAATTGGAGAATTTCAATACATTTTTTGTCCTTTATGGGCATCAGTATTTCTAGTTGTTCTCAGAGGTAAACAGTAGGTGATAATGCAAAATTTAGTTAAAAAAATAGTAGAACAAATCTGCATATACAAAAAATCAACGTATTCTCACCTCGAACATTTTAGTACATAGGTGAAATAGAACCTAGAAAAGCTTCATTACACATTATTAGGGTTATAAGACATAAGACACAAAAGGAAAACAGACAGTAGTACTAGAAGAAAATGGAGCAAAAAGCTGAATTTTCTAAATTGTGAACTAAGAGTCTATACGACGATTGAATCTCCTAATTCAATCATTCTTAGAAAACGACAATTGAGCAAGAATCTAGGGCATAGTAATTCACACTGAAAAACCAACAAATTGATTGTCAGTTTGGCATTGTTGAGAATAGATAAAAGGCGGATCGAAAAGTTTACCAAAACACAATGTTTTGCTTTTGAAAATCCAAGAATACCATAAGCATTGTATACTTTTTGCCAAATATGTATAGCGACACTATATTTCAAGTTAAGGGTACTTACAGAATGAAACAAGCAGTACTTTTAGGCCGTCAGATAGTAAAAACTACCTACCAAATGTTTACATTTTCAATAACACTGCAACGTAGAATACAATAAAGTGACCAAAAAACACTACTTAAAACTTTGCTATATAAGAAAGATTTTTCAAGACGATTTTCATAGGGTAAGGTTCAACCATAAAGGTCTTGGTGAAACGATCGAAACAGAAGTTTCGAAACTATCCAAATTGAACTCTTATTATTATGTATGCACTGAAGATAGCAACGATCTTAATAAGAAACATCAAGAAAGAAATATATAATATCGTTACTAAGTAATACCCATACAAACCTATATGAAAAGAGAAATTTGTGAGAAACATTACTGTGTCATTAATGCATAAAAAAGTTCAAGAATTTATAAAATTTATGACAATATTAAAAGAAAAAAGAAAACGATTTCAGCATTTCCGTTTCAGTTCTATAATATTGGCATTATGGAAAGGTATTGAAGAGAAGTTTATGCAATGCATTAAAGGGGAATAGGCAATCTTTGCATTATAAGGGCTACACTTGTTTCTAAAGTTTATCAAAGGGACAATACAAATACCAATTTTATAGGAAGCCATAGAATAATAAACATTTAAAGAAATAGAAACTTGAGAATACATTGAAGAATTTCCATGTACCACATGTTTCTTACATCATCAGTACCTTGAACCTGTACTCGTCCTGCAGATATTTGTCGACCGTGTGAAACGAAGTAAAAAAGTTACAGCAAACTGATCAGAGAGAAAAAATAGAATACTTTTGATGAAAGTGAATTTACTAAATAAACGACATTGAAATACAGATGAAAAAATATTTTTTTCTCATTGGAGGAAAAGTAGTACAAAGGAGGGACAATCCTTGAAAACAACAATGAAAGCAGTAAAAAACAAAGAAATGAAAATGTTAATAGTGTCAGATTGCTTTACTGTTACAACGACTTGTTCACGTACATGCTCGCGCCTTACACTTATTACACCAGAAGGTTACCATTCAAACGAATCACTTAAATTCTCGAAACAACACAAAAGAAGCAAAAATTTGTGAACTCCAAAGAAAATCTGAACTAAACGAGGAATGTAACAACTAAGACTAGTTTCCAATCCAAAAAAAGCTTAAACAAAGTGCAGCTGACAGGAAAGAAAACTTGGTCAGTAGCACAACGAGAATAAAAAATGAAACACTACATAACTTTCTTTGTCAAAAAACATAAATAAGAAAACAGACATAAGCAATTTACTCCGCCCACTCCTACTTTGAGACTACTAGAGTGCAACGAATTGAAAAACTAGGTATGTTCAAAGAAACACCTACCATATTAGTCGGAAGCAGTTCATTCAGTACGTATGTCAAATTGAGATACTCAAAAGAAATTTCATATATTTAAAGAGAAAAACAAAAGCAACAGGATGATTTCAAAGAACAAGAAAGAAAATGCAACGAATTCATGGAAGAAAAGTGCTCTTGAGAGATATGTTTCTCTTCAAGCTGTCATTCAAAGCATAGTCAAACTGACATAAAGCATATAATATTGAAGATGCTACAGACAAAAGTTGAACTTTCGTGGCTAGATTGCTAACGGTTCAATTCATTTGAGGCTTTTTTATGGAAAAGGCGTGGCTTGCTTTGTCTTCATTATATATACCAACAGTACAATTCGTGTATAATATTATGCTGATGAACATAAAATACAACACAATAGATCCGATTACCATAAGAAAGCAAAGAGAGTTTTTACAAAAAAGGTGTCTGTTACTATGATATCACATAGTAACAACCAACAATTACAAGATTCTATTTTTCGAAAAAATGTCGCTTTTCAATATCGAAAGCGACTATGGTGAAAAAAATTCATGCAAAACGGTAGCTATAAAAATACCAAATTTAGATTTCGCAATATATCAAATTCATAACCAAATTGCTCAGCACCCCCAAAAAATTAAAAACTTCAATAAAAGTGAAAGAAATGGAACAATTGGTATCGCTAACATGCAATACCAATACAAATGTGGGAGTGATTCCAAAAATTTCAAAGGAAGAATTACTTTGTCACTCGAGATAAATTGGCAAAATCACTAAAATCTTGAAGAATCTTGACACAATTTCACAAGTATTTAACCGAATCTAAACCACTTAATTTTATACTCTAGATTCTTTTACGACGATCTAGTGAATTGAGAAAAACACATGCTTTTTAGAAAAAAATGGAAAGTCTTGTCTTTTCAAATAAAAAAAGAGTTAAATTGTTTTTTCTAAAATTATTTACGGTTCATTATAAGAGTGATAAAAATATCGTCTCGAATAGAGTCTATAGAAAAAAGAAAGATTTTAGGGAGGTCGGCCCATGAAAAAATTGAAGAATTTCGATACATAATTTGTCCTTTATGGCATCAGTATTTCTAGTTGTTCTCAGAAGTAAACTGTAGGTGGCAATGCGAAATTTAGTAAAAAGAAAGGTAGAACAAATCTCATATAGAAAAAATCAATATATTCTCACCTCGAACAGTTTTTGCATATGTGAAATAGAACCTAGGAAAACTTCATTGCGCATTCAAGGGTTATAAGACATCAAACACAAAAGGAAAAAAGATAGAAGTACTAGAAGAGAAAGGATAAAGAAAGTCAACGTTTTGAAATGTGAACAAAGAGCCTAAAAGATGATTGAATCTTCTAATTCATTCATTCTTAAAAAGTAACAATTGAACAAAAATTTGTGACATAAGAGTGCACACTGAAAAGCCGACAAAGAGATTCAGAATTTGACATTGTAGAGAATAGATACAAGGCGGCTCGAAAAGTTTACCAAAACACAAAGTATTGCTTTCGAGAATCTAAGAATAGCATAAGCACTGTTTACTTTTTGCTAAATATGTATTCCGGCACTATATTTCAAGTAAGGCTGCTCAAAGAATGAAGCAAGCAGTGTCTCAAGACCATCAAAAAGCAGAAACGACTTACCAAATGGTTAAATTTTCAATAGCGTTGCACCGTAGAATACAGTAAAATGACCAAACAACAATACTTAGAATTTTGCTATATAAGACGAATTTCTAAAAACGATTCTAATAAGGTAAGGTTCAACCATGAAGATCTTGGCGAAACCATTGAAACAAAAGTTTTGAAACTATCCATATTCAAAGCTTATTACTATGTATGCACTGAAGAAAGCAGCGATCTTAATAAGAAAAATCAATAAACAAAGAACATCATCGCTACAATGTAGTACCTATATGAAAAGACAAATTCAACGAAAAAGCTACTATGTCACCAAGGCATGAAAATTTAAAAAATATTTCAAAACTTGTGACAACAGTTAAAAAAAAAAGAAAAAGATTTCAGCATTTCATTTTCTATTGCATTGGCATTATAAAACGGTATTGAAGAAAAGTTTTTGCAATATATCAAAGGGGAATAGGCAATTTTTGCATTACTAGTTTAGGACTTTCTTTATACGGTTTACTAAAGGAACAATACCAAAACCAATTTTAGAAAAAGCCATAGAAAAAACCTTGAGAGAAATAAAAACTTGAGAATATATTGAAGAATTTTTATGTACCAATTGTTCTTTACATCATCGGTACCATGAATCTGTCCTCGTCAGGCAGATATTTTACAACCTTGTGAAACGAAGTAAAAAAGTTACAGAAATCTGCTCACAGAGAAAAAATATACAGTACCTTTGATAAAAGGGAATTTAGTAACTATATCACATAGAAATACAGAAGAAAAAATGTTTTTTTTCTCATTGGAGGAAAAGTAGTAAAAAGGAGTGACAATACATGAAAACAACAATGAAAGCAGCAAAATACAAAGAAATGGAAATGTTACATAGTGGCAGATTATTCTAATTTTGCGACGACTTGTTCGCGTACATTGCTTGCGCCTTAAACGTCACCAGAAGGGTACCATTTGAACGAACCACCTGGAATCTCAAAACGACACAAAAGTAGCAGAAAAAATTGTGCATTCTTAATAAAATTTGAACTAAAGAAGGAATGTAAAAAACTAACTCCAGTTTTCAATCCAAAAAAAGTTTAAACAAAATGTAGCTGACAGGAAACAAAACTTGGTCAGTAGCACAGCAAGCAAAAAAAATAAAACAATACGTAACTATTCTTTGTGCAAGAAAGCATAAATAAGAAACCGGACATAAACAATTCACTCTGCCCACTCCTACTTTGAGACTACTAGAGCTCAGTGAATTGAAAAACTAGGTATGTCAAGGACGAAAGCAGCAAGCATTTTTTCGTCATTTTGGTCTTATAATACTTCATTAGGGTATACTTTCAAGTTAAATATGCATACTTACCTAAAAGTTCAAATACTATTGGAAGATATTAACAGGGTGATTCAAGATAAATTCATCCAATATAAGAAAGCAAAAGGATACTTCACCAATTAGCTTCGGATCAAATAAAACACGAAGCAAAATATCATAATATGAAAAAAGACAATTAATTTGCAATGAGTCATTCAAGAACAAAGGTAATGATGCTAACAATAACAAAAAGGCAACCATTCAAAAAAAATGCTCACAATTTCTAAAAAGCTCAAAATTTCGAATTATTGCAAAGCAACAGAGAAATTCCTTAACTCAAAAGGGCCTTGAACTAAAAATAGCATCCGAAAGTTTTACCTAAACACCCGTAGCAAACAACAAAATACAAATATACGGAGAAAAAGCACACAAGGCAAGTCAAATGATCGTTGGCGAAACAAGTAGCACAGTTTGAGAATTAATTACTTTTACGGAACTAAAAGCAAAAGTAAAGGTCTTGATAGAACCAATTCGTTTTTTTTTCTCCAATGAATTGAGATTTCCAAAAACCTAATGAATCATTAAATGCGAATGACCCGGAACAGGACAATAGGAATTTTTTTAGGGTTCATTAATTCTTTTTAATTTTATAACTGTTTCTAACAAAAGTCACATACTATAGAAAGAAACTAACAGGATAGAAAAAGGAACATTCATCCAACAGAATAAAGCAAAAGGATCCTTCACCCAATGAATGCGGCTTCACAAGAAAAAGAAAAAAACAATAAAAAAAAGCTTTAATAAATGGCTCTGCAACAAAATCAATGAAAAACGAGAGTTTCAAGGCAAGAATCATTCCAAAAAAAATTTCAATCAAACAAACCACTTCAAATTTTAAACCAACGCAACACGACATGAAATTGCCTAAAACAAATGAAGGACAATCATAAGTTAAAAGCAAAACCAAAACTTTTTCCTATCGTTTCCAAGTATTCATGCAATATATCTCAAATACAAATATAATGGAAAAATAACCCACAAGAACAGTCTCCAAAACGCGACCAAACACTCAGTGAAATTTGCGACTCATTATACTAGACTAAAGGCAAACGAAGAGGCTAGATCGAATTAAGAAACTTTCGTTTGAAATGCAATGAAGAGAAAAAAATGCACTAAATTGTAAAATATGTCTAGGCTGGCAGAAGGAAGTGGGCATTTTTCTTTCTTATTCAGGTTTTACTGAGGAATTATTATTGGGTACATAAAAATGCCTCAACAAAAAAAGGACAAACACCAGTTAAAAGCAAAATATAAACTTTCTGTATACTCTTCCAAGTACTTATGCAAAATATACCTCGAATAGAGCTATAAGGAAAAAATATCACACAAGAAAGATTTCGGCAATTCAGTTTCAGCTCAACTATATTGGCATTATGAAACGGTATTGAAGAAAAGTGTATGCAATATATCAAAGGGGAAAAGGCAATTTTTGTATTATAAGGGCTACACTTGTTTCAAAGTTTATTAAAGGAACAACACAAATACCAATTTTGCAAGGAAGCCATAGAATAATAAGCATATAAAGAAATAGAAACTTGAGAATACATTGAAGAATTTCCATATGTTCCTTACATCATCAGTACCTTGAACCTGTTCTCGTCCTGCAGATATTTGTCGACCGTGTGAAACGAAGTAAAAAAGTTACAGCAAACTGCTCAGAGAGAAAAAAATACAATACTTTTGATGAAACTAAATTTAGTAACTAAGCCACATTGAAATACAGAAGAAAAAATATTTTTTTTCTCATTGGAGGAAAAGTAGTACAAAGGAGGGACAATCCTTGAAAACAACAATGAAAGCAGTAAAAAACAAAGAAATGAAAATGTCAATAGTGTCAGATTGCTCTATTGTTGCAACGACTTGTTCACGTACATGCTCGCGCCTTACACTTATGACACCAGAAGGTTACCATTCAAACGAATCACTTAAATTCTCGAAACAACACAAAAGAAGCAAAAATTTGTGAACTCCAAAGAAAATCTGAACTAAACGAGGAATGTAACAACTAAGTCTAGTTTCCAATCCAAAAAAAGCTTAAACAAAGTGTAGCGTACAGGAAACCAACCTTGGTCAGAAGCACAACGAGCATAAAAAATAAAACAAGACGTAACTATTCTTTGGCAAAAAACATAAATAAGAAACCAGACATAAACACTAAACTCTGCACACTCCTACTTTGATACTACTAGAGTGCAATGAATCAAAAACTAGGTATTTCTTGGCTGAAAGCAATAAACATTATTCCCTTCTTTCTGTTTTATTATGCTTGATTAGGGTATAATTTCTAGTTAAATATGCATATTTACATAAAAGTTCAAATACTATAGGAAGGTATATTAACAGGGTCAGTGAAGGTAAATTCATCCATTACCAGAAACCAAAAGGAATTTTTACTAAATACATTCGGCAAAAATAACAGGTAAAGCGAAGTATCACAATGTGAAAAAAAGACTATTTATTTACTGTACCACTCGTTCAATTAAGAACGAAGGTAATAATGCTAACAACAAGAAAAAGGAACCATCGAAGAAAAATGCTCACGATTTCGAAAAAGTTCACAATTTCGAATTACTGCGAAGCAACAGAGAAATTCCCTAACTAGAAAGGGCTTTGAATTAAAAATAGCATCCTAAAATTTTACCTAAATACCCGTAGTAACCAAGAGATACAAACATACGCAGCAATAGCCCACAAGACAAGTCATTTGATTGCTGGCAAAAAAAGTAGCACAGTTTGAGAATTCATTATTTTTACGAAACTAAAAGCGAAAGTAAAGGTCTTTATAGAATCAATTCGCTTTCTTTCCCAATGCATTGAGATGACCAAGACCTGGATAAATGTTCAAATACGAATGGTCTAGTACAGGGCAATGGGAATTTTACTTATCAGGCTTACTAAGTTATATAACTTTTCTTATCAAAAAACAGATACCCTTGAAAGATATTAATAGGATGACTAAAGGAACATCCAACCAACATAGAAAATCAAAAAGGTTCTACATTGGATGAATACGGCTTCAATAGAGAGAAAGAAAAAAGGTCAATAATAAAAGATTTAATAATTTTCTGTAAATTTTGTGAAAAATTGAGGAGGCTAATAAGGCTAAAATCAACCAAGAAAAATTTTCATTGAAGCAAACCGCTTAAAATTTTTAATCAACGCAACACAACAGAGAAATGCCTGAAAAAAAGAAAAACGATCACTAATTAAAGAGAAAATGGAAAAATTTTCTTCAGGGATTCAAGTGTTCACGCAGTAAAGCTCCAACGCATAAACAAAATGAAGACGACAACAAATGTCATATGGTCATTAAAAAAAATCTTAGAAAATTTTGATACCTAATTCATTTTACTAGAAGTAAATATAAAACGATTGATAGAATTAAAGGACTTTCTTCTCTGATCCATTCAATAAAAAAAAGTGAATCGTAAAATATTTGTAGCCTGGCAAAAAAGTGTATGCATTTTTTCTTTCTTATTCGAGTTTTACTGAGGTTTTACAATGCGGTCTAGTTATGGTTTACTATTAGGTCTTGGTAGGGAATACCTAGACGCAAAAAGGCCTCAAAAAAATAGCATCTCAAAATTTTCCCTAAATTTCCAGGTTTTCCCGTAATCAACAACAAATACAATAATACGCAAAAATAGCTCAAGGCAAGTCATTTCATCGCTGGCAAAACAAGAAACACAGTTTTGAGAATTAATTACTTTCACCAGACCAAAAGCAAACGTAAAGGTCTTGGTAGAACCAAATTACTTTCTTTCTTTAATGCATTGTGATGACAGAAAACCTAATAAATCTTCCAATGCGGATGTTTTGGTACAGGGCAATGGGAACTTTCTTATCAGGGCTTATAAAGTTTTATTAACATTTATTACTATTTTTATCCAAAGTCACATACTATAGAAAAATATTACCTGGATGAATAAAGGAACATTCATCCATGATAAGAAAGCCCGAGGATCCTTTACACAATAAATAGGGTTATAACTAAGAACGAAGAAAAACGATGTGTAATAAACGTTTTAATAATTAGATTTACAACTTGGTCAATAAAAGGCGATAATGACAAAGTAACAGTTACTAGAAAAAAAATGCATTTAAACGAATCGGTTAAAATTTTTAATCAACACAAAACAACAGAAAAATGCCTAAACACAAAAGGACAACCACTGATTAAAAGTAAAATGTAAACATTTTCTTTACATTTCCAGTACTCTCGCAATATGACTCAAATACAAACGTAACCAAAAAGAGCCAATAAAAGAAATCACAACGCCAACATTAAAATGCTCATTAAAAATTTGAGACAAACCTGATTAGAAGCAAGGAGAAAAAGCTTGATAAAATTAAGAGGGTCCTCGAATGCATATATGAAAATAAAGCTAAATGAATTGCAAAATATGTGTAGCCTGGCCGAAGGGAGTATTCATTTTTCCTTCTTATTCAGATTTTCTGAGGGTTTACAGTCTACTTATGGGATACTAGTAGGTTTTATTAGGGGTTATTAAGGAATATTCGGGTCTATTAAGGGTCTATTAAGAGTTTATTAGGGTTTATTAGGGTTTATTAGGGTTTATTAGGGTTTATTAGGGTTTATTAGGGTTTATTAGGGTTTATTTAGGGTTTATTTAGGGTTTATTTAGGGTTTATTTAGGGTTTATTTAGGGTTTATTAGGGTTTATTAGGGTTTATTTAGGGTTTATTAGGGTTTATTAGGGTTTATTAGGGTTTATTAGGGTTTATTAGGGTTTATTTAGGGTTTATTTAGGGTTTATTAGGGTTTATTTAGGGTTTATTAGGGTTTATTGGTTATTAGGGTTTATTAGGGTTTATTAGGGTTTATTAGGGTTTATTAGGGTTTATTAGGGTTTATTAGGGTTTATTAGGGTTTATTAGGGTTTATTAGGGGTTATTTAGGGTTTATTAGGGTTTATTAGGGTTTATTAGGGTTTATTAGGGTTTATTAGGGTTTATTAGGGTTTATTTAGGGTTTATTAGGGTTTATTAGGGTTTATTAGGGTTTATTTAGGGTTTATTTAGGGTTTATTAGGGTTTATTAGGGTTTATTTAGGGTTTATTTAGGGTTTATTAGGGTTTATTAGGGTTTATTAGGGTTTATTAGGGTTTATTAGGGTTTATT